>APFE031606729.1:0-10678 GCA_000404065.3 Pinus taeda
TAGATGTTATGTTATGTCATGACACACCTTAGTATGTGTCCAAATCATCTATCATTAATTCAAGTTTAATTCATATTTCTTGTGCTTAATGTCTAAGTCCTCCACCCCATCAAATTTTCTATATATTCCCACACTTTTGTCTTCATTTTCATCTTTAATTTTCTCGCATTCTTAGTTTCCGCTCTCGCTACGTCACCACTTACCTTTTTCTCCCCACTATTTGTTTTATGTATACCCAACATTCTTTAACCATGTTTCACCAAGTTAGAATTGTTGTCAAATCATACCTTATTTACTCTCGTAGCGCTACGAGGACAACCTCTTGGGGAAGTATGACAAAGCCCATCTTGTTGATAATGACCTTTGTGATCCCACTTTGTTACTTGTGCTTTGGACCAATGTTTTTATGGACCCTAATACCCATTCCAATGCCCACTCTACCATGAAAGTTAGACCACTCTTCTTTCCCTTGAAGCATTCCACTCTCATTCTTATGCAGGACTTACCTATTTTTGGCACGAATGGTGAGGTAATTTGTTGCACGAAGTTACTAATCATTTGACTTCATTGGGGTTCTCTTTGGTTGGATTTAGAATACCCCATTCATGCGATACATATCTATAGAATCATAGGACTTCCCACTTATGGTACCGATGTTGGTTGGGATTTTCAGAAAACTGCTAAACGTGGAAAGAAGATAGATGAAAATAATTTGTATAAGAATTATGGAACCACTAGAAAATTTCATGGAGTTGTTCTTGATATGGTCAATAATATGTCAGTTCGCGCTGCTGCTACAATTATCACCACCAAACTCATGTGTCATTATACCAGAGGATAATCTTTGTTTGATGCCATCTTAGTTGTAGAAACTTGCATCTGAGGTGATCATCCAAATTGGTCTAGTTATCTCCTTCATGAGTTATTTGAAACCATTAATAATGTTTACACTCGACCCACATATTTTATTTTTGGATTTCTGCTTCTTTCCCTTGTTATGTCCAAATGGTGTGCTCCAAAAGGCCACGACCTTGCCATAATTGTGGAAGATGAACCTCTTTCATATGCTTATGCACCTTGACACAACATTGAAGATATTATCAAAAAAGAGTTTAATTATCTTGCATTTGGCCACGCTTTAAAAAAAATGGATGACATGACTAGAACCATTTCGCAGATGTCACTCCCTCTAATCATCCAGTACTCTCCTTAGGCCTGGTTCGATATATCTCATATTTCTTGTTAACTTCCAATGGTTTTGAAGTAGTGAATGAGGAGTTTCCAACTCTTTTTCAACCACCAATTTCCCCAGTTTCAACTCCAAAAGAAAGATTCCTAGGAAGAAAGGTTAGTATTCTTTCTCAATGGCCCTTCTCTTCTTATAAGAAAGAGCAATATTTATAGAGGTTTAGTCATTTATTTTAGAAAGAGGAAAACATACATCCTATATAAATGGCCCTACCTATTTATTTTCTAGGGTTTAAACAATTCAAACTTAAATGAACTTAGTCTAAATTAAAATTTGAACAGAGAGATGCCACCACCTACCCAATGATGGGATCCATATCATTGATAGAATCATAGCATTACCATAAGGTCTTCTCCATTCCCCTACTGTTGGTCCTTCACATAGTTATACATATCCCTAGCCCCTTGTTTATTGAAATCCACAATATGCATACTTGAGTAATCCATAAATCCCCAAAGAGTCAAATGCCTGAGAGCTAGATCATGATGCTTATGATTGTCCGAGTCTTTAGAGAGTTGGATGCTCTAGATTGATTGAGCTTATGACCCCGAAGTTACCGATTCCAGAGCCTCTAGGTGAGAAAAACCTATATTCCATAGAGAGCCTATATAGAGGTAATTTATTTCAGTAAATTCTTGGATTTGAAGTGAAGGTTGAAGAACTTGAACCAGAATGACGAATTTAAATTCCATTTTTTTTTTTTTTAAATTCAAATATCCATCTATTTTGTCTTGGATTTATGGTATTGGACTCACTTAATGATCTATAACATGTTTTTAAGATTTAACTTGAAACGAGTGACCTATTTTCTGTTTTTCCCCGAAATCTGTGTCCATGTATATTTGATTCGTTATATGTCTATGATATACAATTATTTTGCCTTAGTGGGCTTTCCATGAATCTTTATCCCTTCTAAGTTTTCTATTTTTGTATTATGAATGAAAAGAAAAGGCTAATATAGGTTTATACTACTATAATAATAAAAAAAACTTAAGGTTATTAGGGGAATTGTTGTACACTTTGCCATTAGACCGTGGGATTGTTTATCGACTTGGGCCAAGGCTCAATTGACTATAAACCTGTTGCGTAATTTGTTTATTTCATCTACTGTGGATAAGATGTTAGACCCAATCATCACTTTCACATATCTAAAAGATGAAAATTAGTTTGAGTGATGAGCTTGTGCATTTATTTAATTTGACCTAGTATGGGGAATCATCATGCCTCGTAGTTCAATAATCTTCTTAAGCGATATATTATGCGGGGGGTAGACTACAGAGAAAGGTGGTAAGCTACATCACCCTACATATACCAAAAACAAAATCCTAGAAAGCACATTGTAAAAGGAATACAAAAGCATCAATGAAACCCCATATTAAAAGCTAATATTGATAAGTATGTTAAAAACCAATATTAAAGAGTAATAATTACGTGAATTTATGTTTTAGGAAATAGATTAAGTAAAATTATGCCAAAAGACATGTTTATCTTGGAATAGGGTTTCTACAATTCTAATTTAATTAGTACACATTATTCTTTTTGTTCTTTTAATTAAATTGTTCAACTTCAAAAAATGTGATATCAACAAGTGTCATATGCACTCACTTATGATTTTTTGGACATATCTTATCAATAAGGTATGGTTTCGTAACAAAATTATATTTACATGTTAATGAATTTACATGGTAAATTGTGGGTAAATTTCAATTATTAGGAACCTTATTCTATATTTTAGAAAGAAAGGAAAAAATAAATGTAACTATGTTCTGAGAAATATGTGTGTATGTTTTTTTCATTAAAAAATTATTATCAATTAACGTATTTTTTTTCAAATATTTTATTTCTAAATTGTATAAACTATTATTTTTTCCATATTTCTAAGTACAAAATATATTTAAATGTAGAAGTTTCAATTAAAATCAAATACTTGAAAAATTTAATTTTTCAAAAAATGACCATAAGCACAAAAAAAACACATTAACATTATTTATCCTCTAAAAATGTGAAGAATACTATACTAGTGTAAAAAATTTAAGTTAAAAACCAATATTGATAAGTACCTTAAAAATGATGTTAATGATAATATTTGAGTCAATTTATGTTTTAAAAAATAGATTAGTTATAATTATCTCAATGGATATGTTTATTTTGGAATAGGGTTTTTAGAATTCTAATTTAATTAAGAGTAATTATGAAGTAGATAACATTTTAAAATATTCATATTAGACTACAGAAATGAAAGATTGGGATTTTTCTAGGTTCTTTTAATTAAATTAATTAACTAAAAAACATCATATCAACAAATGCCATATAAAGTGAGTTATGATTTTTGGGCATATAGTATTAAAAAGTCATGATGTTGTAACAAAATCTATATACATATTGAGAATTCCCATTGGTAAAATTAAAATAAATCTTCATAATTAAGAATTTTACTTCATTTTTTTAAAATATATATAAATATAAATGATTTAGTTATTTATATATATGAATAATAATATCGATTTAAAATACGATTATAATTTAAATAATTTTTATTTTTCTTTAATTATGTAAAATTTATAACTATCAAATATTATAATAGGTATAAACATTTACTAATTATTTAATTTATATAACTAATTTAATATAAAAAATATAAACTATTCAATCAAATGCAATTATATTTATATGCAGGATGGTGTTCATGCTCAAGGGCTTTTGACATCTCATAGGTTGTAATACCAAAGGATAACAATTATTTATAATCATAATGTGCTAGGAATTTCAAGACATTTTTGTTATATTTGCTAGGATGTTTTTGTGACGAGCAAAAGAGATAGCATCTATTTGGCTTAGGGTAAGGAACTGATGGGATATAGTTTGTAAATAAGGTAGCTAAATTATTTTTTTCCTCATTATGAGTTAAAATTTAAAGATATTGATTATAGTATTTAGTGATAGTTTATTTAACGATGGTTGTTTTTAATTTTTGTTTAACAATTAATTATGTTAAGGTTTTGGATAGCTTACTAATTATAATATTTAATTATAGTTTATTTAATAATGATTTTGAGAAGAGTTTTATGAGGAAATCACATTATAATTCATTTGTTTTTAGCCAAAAAAATAATGCTTGTTTTCTTTTTTGTTTGATAATCAATAATTTGTAAGTTTTAGACTACCCACTAATTATGGTATATAATGATACTTATATGATACTTATATGTAAATTTTATCACAGGTGACTGTATGAAGTTTGTTGGAAAGATAATTCTGTTGGAAAGAAAGATAATTGGGCGAACTTAAATTTATTTTCCTGATTTCACCGTTATGAAAATAGAGTGGTAGTGTTGGAGAGGATTCCCACGAGATTAAATTGATCAGAATAAATGTACGATCCTTGGTATTACATGAAGATTAAGTAAAATTATAATAATATTAATGAAATAATATATCAAAATTAAATAAAAATTTCGTGATAAAATCAAAATTATATCTATTATTATAATATCTGTAAGCATTCGATTTTTTCTATCACTGAATAATTTTATAATTTTAGAAGATCGGGGCACTATCCAGTCTGTGCTATGCCGTTCATATTGGATGCGTGAGGCCCGCTAAGTATTATTAAAGCCCAGCCGTTTACGTGGTAGATAAAACATAATTTACATTATAATTTTATTAAGCAATTAACACCTTGTTGTGGACGGTAGCAGAAAGTGAGTACAGGAATCATCTAGAAGTAGAGCGAAAGCGCAATTTACGGCAGTGGGCTTGCTTTTGAGGCCGCATCATTGTGCGTTATTTTTTCTGACAATTAAGAAGCATCTTAGACTCCCATTATGCAACTTGGGTTTGTATTACGTTACTCCACGTTCAAACCACACCGGAAATACATATATCCGGTGCACTGTTCAAACAGGTAAGGCATGCCAAATAGTGGGCGCGTTTGTATTACACTCCAACGTTTGAACCACATCGGAAATACATATATCCGGTGCCGGTGGACTGTTCAAACTAATTTGGGAGCCACGCGTGTGTGACAGGTAAGGAATGCCAAGTAGTGGGCGCGTTTAAACCAATTTGAACGTAGATGCCAACAACTAGTGGGCGTGAGTTTGTGAGATGCAAGTTTGTTATATTCTCTGACAATAAAGAAGCATCTTACGCTCCCATAATGCCACTTGTGTTTATATTACACTCAACCGCTCAAAGCCCACGGGAAATACATATATCCGGCGGACTGAGTTGATCAAACGTTTTAACCACACCGGAAATGCATATATCCGGTGGACGGTTCCAGATGAGGCAAGCGCTGGAAATATATAGCCGTTCAACGAACTTGGTAAATGGCTATCTATGTCTTTTGAATTTCATTTTACAGCGTTTTCATCCTCTCCATCCATCTATGTTCAGATTGTGTGCTGGGCTGTGGTTTGAGTCAGATCTATGTTCAGATTGTGTGCTGGGCTGTGGTTTGAGTCAGATCTATGTTCAGATTGTGTGCTGGGCTGTGGTTTGAGTCAGATCTATGTTCAGATTGTGTGCTGGGCTGTGGTTTGAGTCAGATCTATGTTCAGATTGTGTGCTGGGCTGTGGTTTGAGTCAGAGGTCAGTAAGTTTAAGTCTCTGGTTTGAGTCAGAGGTCAGTAAGTTTAAGTCTGTTGGTTTGAGTATGGGTATGTGTCGGTCTGTGTGTGAGTCAGTAGTCAGTCATATCTGAGTAGATAGAGGAGGAGGGTTTGCCATTTTTGGGTTCATGGAGATCAATGATCCTCTTTCAGTATGGTATGCACGCCATCAAAGTCTATTTCTGTATGTAGTTCTATTTCGTAGCTCTGTATTTTTCTTGATTATAAATTATTCAATTGCCATGTAAATAATGTTGCTGAAAAATGCTTAAATGATGCAGGTTGTTGTTAACGATGGCTAAAGAAATGAAATCATTACTTGGAATCCCACCTCCAATTCCAGGTATGGCCTTTCGATTAATACACTGTAGGATCTGAAATATTGCATATGAAGGTGTGCACAATGTGATCTAGCTTACCATCCAGGCAGCAACAGGGTCATATTCCTTTATGTTTCACCCTATTCCTCGCAGCAACAGGGTCATATTCGTTTATGTTTCACCCTATTCCTCTATGTTTTCTAGGCCATTCAATATGTGAGAAGGACCTGTAACCTTCAACCCATAATCTTGTTGTATAGTTAATCTCCACACCTAGAAGTAACCCCAGAATAGTGATTTCCATATTGAGATGCCGGTCGTAGGGGGCAGGAAAGACGCTAGCTACGTACTCTGCATAGCGAGACTAATAGCCAGCATTGGCACTAGTCATAGCTTCTCTGCATAACACAACCACTAGCTTCTCATGCGCAGGTAGATTAAGCAGGAAGGCACTGCCAAAAATAAACATTACCCTGGCATAGAGGCACCTCCAAAAACCTTATAGGGCAAGACCGTACAGAGTCAGATCTAAACCCAGCCATTTCTATTCATTCTGCAACTCAAAAGCTAGACGAATAGCCTGGCACTAGTCATAGAACCAATTGCTTAACTACTACTGTCACTAGTCTTAGAACCATTAGGTATGGGTCATAGAGGCACAGCCACTAGCTTCTCACAAAGGTAGATTACTTTGCCTAGCACAACCTCTAGCTTCTGCTGCATAGCGCAACCACTAGCTTCTCATGCGCTGGTAGATTAAGTGGGAAGGCATCGCCAAAAATAAACTTACCCTGCATATATAGAGGCACCGCCAAAAACCTTAAACTTACCCTGCATATACCGCCAAAAACCTTATAGCGCAAGACGCTACAAAACGAGATTTAGACCCAGCCCTTGCTATTCATTCTGCAATTCTAAATGGTGTTGGTAGACAGAGTTCTGTCAGAGAGGCAAACGCTCCCATCCAATTGGCTATTTAATGCCAACGAACTTCCTGTTTCCACGACGACCATGCAGGCACCATTAATGTGTCGTCCTCCACGGCGTCGTCCTCCAGCCCGGGGAGGAAGCGGCTTAATTTTATAATATTTGAAAGTTTCAAATATTTTTTAATTAAAAACTGCTCAGATTTTGACTGCTGGTGGGACTGTGTTTGATCCTGTTTAAATGACTTCTCCGGATTTAGATGAATGATAAGGCCGACTACCAAACCAATTTTTGTTTTTCTGGCCCTAACGGAGTACTTGCATTTAGTTTATTGCATTCGATCAGACCAATAGCCTTAATCGCGCGAAATGGCGAGAGAATCTGTTTGTGGGATTTGTAAGAGCTTGAAGAGGAACCTTGGCAATGACTGAACTTTTATATATTTATAACGCTAACTGACAGTCGTTCTTACCTCCGATTCATCCAGCGTACTTGCGATTAAACTGACTAGGCAACTCCAATAATTAAGACCATACGTTGTCGGTAGCCTTCCCTTCCTGGAAGTTAAAAATGCTTTTCTGCTGTATACCGATTCCCATGAACCTTTCTTTCCCTGTGCTTATAAAATCCCCTGATTAAATTAAAGGATTGTACCTCATTGATGGTTGATTCCAAGTCAACCCCCAAGGAAACATGGTGTCAACAATTTTCAACTTGGTAAGACGCAGGTTGTTGGCAGGGAACCTCCAGAACCAGAAACATTTTCTGGGGAGGAAGCTGCTTAATTTTATAAAATTGGGAAGTTTCAAATATTTTTTAATTAAAAACTGCCTATATTTTGATCACAACCCAAACTATAAAGTAATAGGTATGTATGTGTCCCAAATTTAATTCAATCCAATGTTATTTGGAATATTTTTTAATCAGAACCAGAAACTGTTTCTGGGGGAGGAAGCTGCTTAATTTTAGAAAATTTGAAAGTTTCAAATTTCTTTTAATTAAAAACTGCCTATATTTTGATCACAACCCCAAACTATAAAGTTATAGATATGTATCTGTCCCAAATTTAATTCAATCCAATGTTATTTGGAATATCTTTTAATCAAAACTTGTTTAAATTTTAATGACACTCCAAACTATTAACTAATAACAGTGTGTCACTGAAATTCAATGATTCAGGGTCTATGTGGCATTTTCATATTACAAAGAAATTACAATCGGCCATGTGGGCTTTACTTTTTTGAAATCGTAAAAACATACAGCCTAGTTGATCTTGATCATTACTCCTAGATGGGAAAGTATTATGATCCATGTGATTCCATTAAATTTCTTTTCTTTCTACCCACTGGAATTCCTCTAAGCCTTAAAGTAGGTAGTTTACATTCCAAGGATTTCTGAAGGGCCTTTTTAGGTGCTTTGATTAAGGAGGTAATTTTAGGTCGGTCCATCAAGGAGGTACTTTCATCATTTACTTAAGGAATTACCTTATTGAGTTTGGTTCATTCTAGTTGTCAAAAAAATTTCAACATTTTTTTCCTTTTAATTTAGTAGAAAATTTTATGATATTTAAAATTATGAATTTAGTTATTATTTAAATGAACTATTAGAAAATTTTACCATTTTCACTCTCATTTCATTGCAAACTATACTTGTTCTACTTACCAGATTCACACTTTACTTCACTGCAAAATATTCATACTTTACACCACTTCCACACATCATTGCAAATATTTCTCATAGCTCATTTCAAACAACTAATTTCTTCTTATGCAAATATTCCTTGTATTGCACCTCTTGACACACACTTTCACTTCACACTATACATTAAACTTGCACCTCTGGATTTTCTTCAATTTGTAGATATTCCTTCATCTTGTGCATGACACTCCTAAGTTTTGGATTTTCTCCAATGAAATTATTTAATTATTATTTCAAATACCCTTTAGTGAAATCACTTTCAAATAGTTATGAAAGCTATCTCCTTCTTCCTTAAATTTATTAGTTATTATATTAGATTTGTAAATTATAGCATACTTGTATAGCTTTGCACAATAATATTGTATTAATGTTTTTTCCATAATGTATTATCATGTGCATACACACACACACACACACACACACATATATATATATATATATATGGATATTCTTTATGAATTGTGCATTTAGTTATGTTATTAGTTGTTAGAAAGGGTTTGTATACTAACAATATCATTTCAATGTTGTATGTTGCAGAAAATTTATCAATACCAAGTCGCTCCTTGAAGACATTATATCTTTTTATGTTTTGTAAAGTTGTAATTACAACAATTTGTATTTTTTTTTGTTGTTGTTTAGATGGGCCCATCAAAGAATGTAAATCAATAGAAGCTATCATTAATAAAAGGAGTAGGTTTTTTTTTTTTTGTGGAGGGGAATTCAACCCCTCCAAAAGGCTCTTAGGAAGGTTAAATTGTAACCCTCCTTTGAGTTGTGTTCCTTGTGCTCATGGTTTTCATGATCTTTAGTTTAAAGTATCTTTAATCTTCTCAAAAGCAAATACACTATTTTGTTATAATAAATTATTTAACATTTATTCACATAAATTATTTAACATTTTTTTAATGTTTTAAACATTTTCCTCACATACACACAAATGACAAAATCACTTTTAATCACCTAAATTATTTAACATTTTTTCGTGTTTTAAATATCTTCTCTACATACACACAAATGGAAAAATCACTCTTTTTCACATAAATTATTTAATATTATTTCAAAGAATACACAAAAATGAAAAAACATCTTATACACATAAATTATATATCATTTATAACATGTATTTATATTTTTTAATTTTCTAGTTTTTTTGTTTGGTTTTGATTTTCAATTCTTTTTTGGCTTTTATTTTTATTTTTATCTTTTCAAATTATTTAATTATATAATAATTTATAAGATATTAATTAAATTTTTATCTATATGAACATAGATATTAGTTTAATATTTACCTTCATATTTTTATGAATTTAAACTAAATACCAATATATTATCTAGAGTTTGTAAATATTTAAATGTTTGTATTATTTATTTATATTAATTTATTATATCTAAATGTTTGTGTATTATTGGTTTTATTATTTATGAATGGATTGTGTTTTATATGTATATGAATCCACTATTTTGAGAATTAAAATAATGTTTTTATTTGTTGCATTTCAATAGTTAGAATTTATTTGTTTAGGTTTTTATTTTGATTTGTATCAATGAATAGGATATATCTATTTCTATATTTATATTGTGTGTGTGAATGTATTATAGAGAGTATTTGTATTACTTGTATGTATTTTTTTTGGACTGTTTATTCTTCTATGTTTATGAATGTCTCATTTTGTGTGCTTTTGAGTATTCCTTCATTGTTTATTTGTATCTCTATGAGTGTAATGTTTGAGTATTCCTTGAGTCTTAGAGTAGTGGTTTCATTGTTTGTGTGTATATAAATGTATTTTTATGTATAGTTGTTTGTATTATTTTGAGTATTTTTCAAGATTCCTTCATTATTTGCTTGTGTGTGTATTTTTTGACTATTCTTG
>APFE031606739.1:0-13231 GCA_000404065.3 Pinus taeda
CTTTTCTATTTTTGACAGCCAGTCTAAAAATAGACTTGATCACTCACACTTTCATCAAAAATAGAAGTCCATCTATTTTTCCAACTTGATCAAACATCCATAAACAACAACCTGCAATCCATAGACATGATCCATATGTCTAAAAATAGACATAGTCTAAAAATAGACTTGCGCCAAAAATAGCCTGCGGGCCCACTTAGTGAAGGCGACTCTTTTCACTAAGCTCCATCATCTTGTTGCAATCTCAACAAGGAGCCAAGGAGGGAAAGAGAGTCTCAAGAGTCCTCCTCAAACAGATGAAAACATTGAAAATTAAGCAAAATTTCAAGGCAGAGCACAACAGTCTAGTGAATTCTACCTTAATCACTCATTTGTTTAATTTCAGAAGCAAAAAGAAGGGAAAATGATGCACATAACCATCAATGAACTTACAAGTGCATAGAGAAAAACACCATCAAAACACAAAGTCACATGGATCCCAACATGTGTTGCAAAACCCTGGTCTTTCCTTTGCCAAAAATGTAGAGATAGAATGTACAATGATGTACCAAGCAATCCCAGGTGTTCAACCCTGAAAATGACTCAGAAAATACATGATATAGACTAGCCCAACCCATTCCCTTACCTCTAGGGGTTGAGCTCATCATTCTAGGAGTTGTTTCAACCAATTCTAAACAAAGCACTAAAATCTAGGCAATCAAACAACTTGCCTCTATATGATAGGAAACTGATTTATTCATTAAATTTTCACTTTTTAGTGAATGAATCCTCTAGAACAAGTAAATATGTGCCAAAATTACATCATATTCATCAAGTTACATCAATATAGATCAATAATTACATCAAAAAGCAAAACTAGTCAAAATTGGGCGAATTTCTGAGTTGTACAATGAAAAATAGGCAAAAATCCTCTATGCGTCGCGACTAGAATCTCTATGCGTAGCACAACTTTGGGGATGCTTTTGAGGCACTCCCCGAAGTCCAAATTGAGCCCAAGATAGCTCGTTGGAAAGCCCTACCTGTCTAATTTCCAACCCAAGTGGAATTTCTAGATTTGAATGTCATTTCCCCTCCAAAAATTCAATCTCCCAAGACTGGTTCCTGTGTGTGCAAAAGGTGGCAGAGAGGCCATTTTTTGCATGTTTTTGACCATTTAGGCAACCCATAATTTGATGAAATCCTTAGGTAATCCATGAGCATGCGTAAATTTTCATAAAAAATCCAGAAATGCAAAGTTTTCCTCCAGAATATCTCCCAATTATAAGCGCGCGCCAAGTGGCGCTACGCGTTGGGCGAAAAAACTTGTTTAAGACCAAAATTTTCAAAATTGACAAAATTTTCTCCAAATTGCTTGAAATTTGGGCTGGACCTTCTCTATCAAGTGTCATGCTAGGCTAAAGAGGCTTCAGCCAATATTTGAAGACGATCATGCTCCTTTTGCCTCTTTTGCTTCTTTGTTGCCTTCTTCAATTTTGCCTTTAGATTCCTTATTCGTGCCTTGGAACTCATGTTTCATACCCTGTAATGGAAAACCATGTGCCTCAACAATGCTTTATCCCCATTGGCCTTGTCCAGTAGTCTGTCCAAGTGGATGTTAATTCTCTTGAGCCAAAACTCCTGATCATCATTAATCTCTTGTTCCAATGAAGTGAATTCAATCCTCCTCCTTTGGGCAGCTTGATGATTCTCCCGGATATTTTGCAACTCCATGATTTCTTGCTGATCTTCAAGCTACTTATTCCTCTGATCCAAGTATTTCATAGTTCACTAAACCCTCTCCAAGTTAAGGGACAAGGCTTTGATCTCTGTCTGCTGCTCCTGGATGATCTCTCTAAGACGTGCACTTTGCGGGCCCATGTCTGTATCGTCATCCTGGACAAGAATAAAGTCTCACTCACTTGAAAGGCCCCTCATCCTGCATTGGCCTCTTGCCTCTGTCCTATACCTGTACCTGTACCTGTGCTGATGGCGACAACGAGACCCCTTCCACCCCAGGTGGAGATAGTACTCGTCGAGCTGCTGTAAACAATCCCCTCGTGCCTCTCTGATAGGTGACATATGTCGGCACACCAGTAGTCTCTGCCTCCCATCCTCCATGCTGATGTGAAGGTTCACTCACATAATGGACAACCTCCTGATGAGCTGCTGAAGTTGTGAAGAACTCACAGGAAATGAAGTCTTCCCATGTGATACCCTGTAGGCCAAGCTGATGTACAACAATGATCTTGATGAGCGCATAGTGATAAATGCTATTGTACTGCTGTTCAGGAGTCTTCTTCTGAACAAGAGTAGTCATCCTCTCAATGTTTTGGCACATGAAATATGGAAAGCTCATCAACCTTACTCTCGTGAAATGCATCAATAACTTGATATGGTATGCATAGAGGCTTGAGAAGCGACCTTCACAATTGAAGTATCTGATAATGAGTCTCATCAATGGCGCATAAGATTCCTTCAGAAACTGGAATGTGAATACCCTGCTGAGCTGCCTCAAATAGCTAGGCCTGATGTAAGGTTCATAATATGCTCTATCCAGCTGTTGCCTCTTGTTCCACTCTTTGCCTATATTCAGTATCCTGGTGGCCTGAGAAATGGTTTCTGGTGTCAGGGTGAAGTTTACTCCAGCAAGAGTGACATGACCATCATGCAGATGCAAAACAAACAACCGAACTAACTCTGGATGATGCTGGATCTGAGAAATCATCTCACAATACTGAAAGCATGACTGTTGCTGAAAGCATGTTATTGCAAGTGGGAAGGCCTGCAATTGAGTCAAGGAAGTGGGCTCTTCTCTGACATGTCTGCCACCCTTACGAGGCCTTCTCGGCACATTAAGCTCAGTGGTTCAGTCATTGTCTTGCTCATATGATGAATCTGTCTCTGTCATTGGTGTTGCAATGTGTATAATAATTGTATGTTTGTTTGGTGTTGTGTTTTCAACGCCAAATGTGCCAAAGGGAAATGAGGGACTGTGGGACAGTGGGAAAAATGGATGATGGAGTTTGTCAAGTGAAATTTGAAATGTGCAAACAGTCACTTTGAGGGATGTAGGGATTTAGGGATTTTGCAAATGATATGGGAGAGGGATAATGATAGGGAATGATAGGATTTTAGGATAGGGAAAATGGGAAGTGGGTATATGAGTGGTTTGGGAGGTTAGAGGATAAGGGATTAACTATAATGATAGGATTATGAGAGGGAAGGGATCACAAGTGGGAAAATAAACTTGGCACCAAAATCATAACTTCAAAACACCAATTTCACAACCCCAAAGGAGCAACTTTTAATATACGCATAGGGTTTATATTTTCAAACTTCAAACCTTGAAATCCTCCCTCCAAAAAACGCCCACCACAAGCTAAATTCAATAGAAGAACTCTTGAACTTACTTGGAGCAAATGAGTTGAATCGAATTGATTTTTATTGAAGCCAGGATGAATTTTTGTCTTGGAGGTTCTGTGCGCCGTGCACAAGCCCAGTGCGCCACGCACAAGCCCAGTGCGCCGCGCCTCGTGGATGCACCACACCAGAGGAAAAATGCATTGTGGAAAATTTCCTAATGCGTCGCGCAGCCTATGTGCGCTGCACGCTTACCCAATGTGCCGCGCAGACTCGTAAACGCAGTCTTAGTTTTCAAAATGATAGCTTCGCCCTTTCACAGCTTGGGTCAATTTTCAAATGATCTCTTGAATGCAAATGACATTGATACATATAGAAATATCTTCATAAAGACATGGCTTTGGTTTTGTCTTTGTAAAGACCCACTTTTGTAATGTTTTAAAATTGGCATTTCTTCACTTTTAATACAACTCTGTTCTTCAAGTTTCCTTTTTGATTTTTGGCTAAAATGATGACTTCTTAGTTGATTTTTTGTAGGGATGGTGGCGTTGAACTTCGACAAATGATGATCAGAGTCTGCATTTGAAGTACTACATGACGGAAAACTTTAAAAATACATATTTATTACAAACAATTAATTTGACAATTTCCTCTTCAAAACAGAGTTTTGAAGAGGAATCATCCTTGAGCATTATTGATGATAAAAATTTGAAATGAAAACTTATTTTGATCTTCCCTCTGGCCCGCTGGCTGTATTGGACACTTTGAGGACTAAATCAACTAAACCCTAGACCTAAAAAGAGCTAAAAAACTTAAGTAACTCTTTACTGACCAAGAGATTAGAATAGGACTGTAAGTGGCCTTAAAACTTGATTTTGATGAACAGACCTGAGCTAGCAGGGCAAGGCATGAGGGGTAATGAATGACAAGACCCTTTCGTCAAATTATGGCATGCCCCTAGCGGAATGCAACTGAGTGAATCGAGCGAGACACCTAGAAAATGAAATGCAAAAGAGAAATTTTGATCGCTGACGGAGGGCTGATGAGACCGACTCTAACACCTCCTCAAGTACAATCTTTTATTCATAAACTCTAGGGGATTTTAGTATCCCAAGAAGAGTCTGAGTTATCCCAAGGTAGTTTTACTTCCCAATATATCCTGTTGTAGATGCTTACTAGGGTAAAGAGTGAAAAGCTTGGCATTCCACCAGTTGAATTCCCTCTACCAAGACGAAAAAGGGCTACAAAGACACCATCAAAATCTAATAGTGAGACTTGCAAGGTCATACATCCATTTCTCAACTTCAGATCATAGTCCAAACAGGTACAGGAGCTTCAACATCCTCTACCCAATCACTTTCAACTGCTTCATCACCCTCTTCTACTAATAGCTCAAAAATGTCACATAATCAACCTCAACCAAGGCCATGGACCAACACAGGAACTGTTAGAATTCTTGCACCTTTGACCCAATTTCCAGTACATCCTGAAAAATGGCTACCTAAGTTTAATCCTAACAATGGATTGTTAGTGGAAGAACATATAAACAATTTCATGTTATCGATTAACTTGAACGGAGTAACAGAAGAAGATGCTGTTGTTAGACTATATCCATACATTCTACAAGGAGCAGCAGGATCATGGTACTTTTTGTTACCACCAGATTCTATCAATAGCTGGGATGCTTTCCAAGAGCAATTTATAACTAAGTTTGGAGATGATAGGTCTACAACAACTTTGATTAATGACCTCTCCAACCTAAAAGCCGAATCAAAAGAGCCCATTAAGGACTTCAACTCATGCTTCAATAAGTTGTTGAATAAAATACCTGTGACATCCAAGCCTAGTGAGGAGGTCCGAAATGAATGGTACATTTATGCTCTACCTTCAAACATAGCCATCTTTGTTGATAGGGCTGCCAAACCAATATTAGCAGAAAATATGAATGAAGCAATAGCTGTTGAAAAATGTATCCTTGCTTTGGAAAAGAAAAATGCTCTAGAAGAAAGGAAATCCAAGAAAGTTACCTTCAGAGATGATTCAAAGAAGAAATCAACCAAGGATCCATATGACATGGAAGGCTTACAAAAAGTTCTTAAAACTATGTCTAATGAAATGGTTGAAATAAAAAAGCAGGTAGCTGAAACTTTTATGAAAAGACCATTTAGGAACTTTAAAAGAAATCAATCAACTGATCCTAAACCACCTAATGCTATATCTAATGTAGAATCTGACCTAGATGATGATGAAGAAGAATATACAATTTTATCAGCTGAAGAAACAGAAGAAGATGAAATAGTTGAATGTCATGGAATGTGGGACTTTATCCTACCCAACTCTGATAATGAAAGTGAACAGGAAGCTCTGCCAGTAAACACATAAGTAAAAGTATAGTAGAGCCTAATCAATCAAATCAAAAGAAGAAAAACTCAAATCCTGTTACTAAAGAGAAAGTTCCAACAAAGAAAGCTCTAGTTGCATCTCCCCACAATCATTCATCTTCGTCCAACCCTCCCTCATCATCTAAAATGATAGTAGTTTAATATTCCATGGATTATAACATAGTGGAAGATATGAAGATGTCTCGAGCAAATATTTCTCTTCATGAACTTAGCAAGCTCAAGCATCAACAAAAGTTACTGCTTAAAGAATTAAATGATGTACCTTCTTCTCCTCTTCCAACTAGTGTAGTATCAAAGGCTGCTAGAGGATCAAGTAAGCCACCATCTGATAAGGTGGATGCTACTGATGCCTTTTTAATTGGGGATAGATCAAATTCTCATACTCCTTTTCTCTTGACTTATGAGATCTACAATAGAAATTTGCATAACTACTTGATTGATTCATGGGCTTCATCAAACATAATGCCAGCATCAGTTTGCTCCAAGTTAAATATTGAACCCCAGAAGTCTGCAGTTCATATTGTCCAATTAGATCGAACTAAGGTTCAAGTTTTAGGAGAAATAAATTCAGTTACTATCGTATTATCTGCTAATCCCAGGGTTGTCCAAATAATTGATATATTAATCGCTAACATCCCTGAGTTTTATGGTTTGATCCTTAGCAGAGTTTGGTTTGAAAAATTCCATGGTTATATTTCAATTGATTGGTCTTACATGTGGCTTCCCTATAATGGGAAACCAAATCAAGTTAGAATTGATCTCGAAAAACATTTGAATCACACAATAACTGAGTTTGAAGAAGAAAATCAACCTGTAGCCTTCAATAATAACATTCTTGGAAACTATTTGGCTGAATCATTTTTTGGGAATTTCAATGCTCAACAATCTCCTTTTCCTGTTAATAGTGTCATATCACAAATCAAAAATTTCTCTTGTACCAATACTTCTAAGTGTGTTAGTGCTGTAGATGAACTTGTAGATAAACTTGTAAATAAGCTTTTGTTTTGGTCTTTGTATTTTGATGGATCTAAATCCAATGACGATGTAGGAAAAGGATGTATTTTAGTTAGTCCCAAAGGAGAAAAAATGATGTTATCATGTAGATTAGAATTTGAGTGTACCGACAATAGCAAAATACGAAGCATTGATTCAAGGTCTCTATAAAGCAATAGGCCTGAATATCCAATATCTGAAAGTATTTGGTGATTCTAAAATTGTCATTAAACAAGTGAGAAATACTATCCATTGCCTTTTGGGACTTCTGAAACATTATCAATCACTTGTTCAAAATCTCATAACTCATTTTCTGGCATTTGAAATTTCTCCTATTCCTAGATCACATAATGCAGCAGTAGATCTCCTGGCTAATGTTGCTTCTAAACTCCTTCCATCCAAGGATTATAGTCTAGATAGTTTTTCTATTGAATTAACTTTTCGGTCATCTGTCTGAGATAATATCACCAATTGGCATCTGTTCAATCATGATGAGGATATCTTAAATTTATTGACATCTGAAGGATCTTATGACGATCAAATTATCGATGAAAGTAATCATGATATTCAATTAAAGCAAAGACTTAATGAAAATCTTATTCCTAAATCTGTGGTCAAGCTAGAAGATCTTTATGATATTAAGGATACATTCAAAAAGGTCACTAATGCAAAACTTCAAAGTTCAACTTTAAGGTTTGAATTAGTAAATCTCAGCACTGATGCCAAACCACAAAATGTCAATCTAGGACTTGGAATTTCATAAGATGAAAGATTTTCTTTCATCAGTTTATTGAAGAAACACAAAAATGTTTTTGCTTGGAATTATGAAGATTTGAAAACTTATGATACCTCTATCATCCAACACACAATTCCAATGATCTCTAGGGAGAAACCTGTACAATAAGAAACTAAGGAAAATTCACCCAAATCTTGAAAGTCAAATCAAAGCAGAGTTGAATAAACTCCTTAAAACCAAAATAATCTTTCCTGTCAGACATTCTAAATGGTTCTCAAATTTAGTACCTGTGAGGAAAAATAATGGTGTATTAGGATTTGCATAGATTTTAGGAATCTCAACAAAGCATGTCAGAAAGATAATTTCCCATTACCAACAATGGAGTAAATACTTCAATCAGTAGATGGCTCAGAGTTAATGTCTTTTCTTGATGGTTTTTTCAGGATACAATCAGATCCTGGTACATCTAGATGATAGATTAAAGACTACATTCAGAACCAAATGGGGAACATATGCTTATCAGAAAACACCTTTTGGTTTAATAAATGTGGGAACTACTTTCCAATGAGCCATGGATATAGACTTCAAAGATTTTATCAATAGGACGATCATGGTTTACTTAGATGACATAACTGTCTATTCTAAGAAAAAAGCAATCATTTGCATGATTTAAAGCAAATCTTTGAACGTTGCAAAAAATATGGGATTTCTTTAAATCCCAAGAAATCATTCTTTGCTCATAATGAAGGTAAACTTTTAGGGTTTATTTTATCCAAAAATGGAATATGCATTGATCGTGACAAGATAAAATAAATTTGTGATATCCCTTTGCCACGTAATAAGAAATATATGCAATCGTTTTTAGGAAAGATAAATTTTGTGAAGATATTTATTCCTGATTTTTCTCATATTGTTTTACCCTTGCAATCCATGATTAAGAAAAATTCAGTGTTCAAATGGGGACATAACGAAAAAGAGGTTTTTGACTCGGTCAAACAAGCGATCATTAATGCTCCTCCATTGAATACTCCAAATTTTTCTAATCATTTTATTTTGTATACTTTGGCCACTGAAACATCTTATGCTACTGTTTTAACACAAATCAACGATCAACAAGTAGAAGCACCCATATCTTTCTTTAGTTCTAATTTACAGGGTGCTGAGCTCAATTATTTAGAAGTTGAGAAAAAAGCTTTTGTCGTATTTAAGTCTATCAAACATTTTAGACCATTCCTCCTAAAAACACACACTAAAGTAATAGTCCCATTCTCTGTAGTGAGACAATTGCTAGTTCAAAGAGAAGTAGGAGAGAAAAGAGCTAACTAGGTAATCGCTTTTCAAGAGTATGACATTGATATTAAACCAACGAAAATTTTTAGAGGACAAGGTTTTTGTAGGTTACTCACAGAAGCTTCTAATATACCAGATCATGAAGATTCAGATAGTACTGCACAAGTAAATGAGATAAGTATCATTGACTCTGAATCTCAATATGCTGATTTGATCTTTTATTTAAAAAATGGATATGCTCCCCCATGAATTCAGCTACAAAAACAAACACGCCTTAAGGTTAAAAGCCAAACACTATGAAATCATTGATAATGTGTTATTTAGAAGAAACTATGATTCTGTTTTGTTAAGATGCCTTGAAAAACTGAAGCATAAACGGTTTTGCAGGAACTACATGATGGCCCAGTAGGTGGACGTTTTGGAGGAGACACTACAGCCCACAAAATACTACATGCTGGATATTATTGGCCAACATTGTTCAAAGGTGCCCATGACTACCTAAGGAAATGTAAGATATGCCAAACTGCTAGTGGGAGAAAAAGGAAACTAGCCTTTGCTTTACAACCAGTTAACATTGAGCAACCATTTTAATAGTGGGGGCATGATATTATAGGAGATATTGTTCCACATTCTTCCAAGCAACACAGATACATCCTCACATCCACGAACTACTTCACAAAGTGGGTAGAAGCAATTCCACTAAAGGTAGCCAACTCTGATGCGATTATCGAATTTATTGAACAATTCATCATTACAAGGTTTGGTTTACCTAACGCGCTTATATTTGACAATGCATCTTATTTCTTGGAAATAGTATAGTTGAATTTTCTCTTAAGAGAAGTTTTAAGTTAAAATACTCTGCAAATTACTATCCTCAAGGAAATGGCTTAGCAGACTCAACTAACAAAAATCTCATCAGGATTATTAAAAGAATTGTTATCAAAACCAAAAGAATTGGCATAAATATTTATTATTTACATTATGGGTAGATCATATCTCTCAGAAGGCCTCAATAGGTACTTCTCCTTTTAACTTAGTGTATGGGAAAGAAGTTGTAATTCCACCAAATTTAGCCCTCCCATCTCTAGTCCTAATACAATTCATTGAAGAAACTTCTTCCTCTATTCAATTAAAGTTTGATCAAATTTTTAAATTGGACGAGGAAAGAGAAAAGGCCAAAATTACTCATGCTAAACATCAACAAGGCGTTAAATATTCTTTTCATGCAAGTTTAGCTGGCTCAAAAACGTTACAGATTGGTGATCTTGTTTTAAAATGGGACAAAGCACATGAAGAAAAAGGCAAGCATACCAAATTTCAAAAGATGTGGCTTGGACCATTTCAGATTGTTGAAAATATAGGTTCATCAACATTTTTATTGCAAGATTTATTAGGGAAGAGAGATTCTCTTCATGTGAATGAACTTATCCTAAATAAATTCTTTCCCTAAGGATGTAACTCCTTATCTGTACATATTTTTTATGCAAATTTTGTTTCCTTTTAAAAATAATGTTGTAAATAATAATCATTGGCTTTTTACTGTTTTTAAAAGCTCTTTGAAAGAATATTGTGAATACTTTCTTTTAAAAAGTAGAAATTTTCAAGGAAATGATTACAGTTTTGGGAATTAGATAAAAAACATGAAACTTTGAAATCCTCTTTAAATTTGTGAAATCTTTCAAACCTTGAAAACACAGTAAATAATTTTAAGTTTTATCAGTTGAGAAAGGTTATTTATAAAAAGGTAACGACTTTCTCCAACTAAGCATCTACAACTCTATAATTGTCATCCATAAACTCTTAAGGAGTCAAGCATTCACCCCATCCACCAGGTCTATGATTTTTTAGAGTGTAATTCTAAAATATATCTGATTTAAAAGATAAGAGGTCTCATTACGATCCTACTTAGCATGATCATAGGGAACTAATTACGGTGACATTACCAATACTACATACCAAAACAGGGTAATGGCTTGTAATAAAAAAACAAGGGGTCTCATCATGAGCCAACTTGTTCAGTTTAACTACAACCAGTGAATGACATTGTCATCTTTTGGCTACCAAACTAGGGCAATGGCTTATATATATATATATATATATATATATATATATATAAATTTATGTTAAAAGATTATACTCTTAGATGGATGGGACAATGAATAATTGATGGTTAAATGGTAACCCTATCGAGACTATAGATATTTGCTGGCAGCAGTGGCACTACCTGTGACAAAAGAGTAAATATAAAAGCTAAGTTGGAGGAGCCCCCTACTTTATCTTTAACAACCAATCAAAGCTTGAAGAAACCAAATAATGTTTTTATTTATGATAAGGGTTTGTAAAATAAATTGCAAAGTTGATATCTTTGTTTTATTTAAAGTAAATTTTTTTATCTAACCAATTCCAAGATAGTTCCCTTTTCCTCAATTGATTCTACTCAAGAAAGTGTTAGAATTTCATTATTTTATTCAGAGATAACTTGTTCTTCTAGTGAATCACCAATTGTTGTGTTATACAACAACACCCACCCCCCACCAACCCCCCCCCCCGCCCACACATTTCAAAATTTTAATCTTAGTCTAAAGATGCTAAATAAGAAATAGGTCCCCTTTAGGATATAAAAAACAATAAAACTTTTTGAGTAAAAATAGATTTTCTCTAATTTTCATATAAAAGTTTCTTTATGAGTGTTTGGAACTGCTCATCGCAAATCTCAATTGCTTAAGACCAATGAGCATCCATTTGAAAAGTTGTGATGTGATCAAAGTCATCGCAAATTCCTCATCACAAAATTTTAAATTGAAATGATCCATTTATAAACATGCGATGTGATATAACTATCACATTTCGCATATCGTTAATCCTAAGGAATAAGTTATGGCATTTCATTGAAACCTTGCGATGCGATAAGGCTATCGCATATCGCATATCACCAATCCATAGGAAAACATTGAAACCACTCTGTTGAAACTTTGCGATGCGATATAACTATCGCGATCGCATATTGCATATCGCGCTCCCAATAGAAGCAAGTATGAAGACTTGCGATATAGTGTTAAATCAATTATAAAGGAAAACATGATTTACAAAGGAAAAACATGATTTTCTAAGTTTGAAAAGGAACCGGCCAACTCTACGTGCCAGCTCATCACTCATCGCAATTGCAACAATACAAAGAATTCTTTCGAACATAGCGCTTGTAACTCCCGATTTGCAATATGCGATTGCTCTACAAGTATTAAAATAATACAATCGCTAATCACAAAATCGCAGAGTTATGGCACCTATTCTAAAAGGACCATTGGAAAACTTGCGATGCAATATATATTAATTCGGAATTAAATTTTCACGTCATGAGGATACAGTAAAGCATTAAGAGGTAGTTATGGTTACAATCCTTTAAGGATTTCATCCTTTGTGACTATGTACAATATGAGATCTTTTGCATCTAATGCGTATACACTGATTTTAGTCTGTAATTAGTTGCATTGGCTACTCTCAAAGCTTTTCGCCTATCATGCACCTCTTTCTCATTTTGTAGTGTAAATCCATAATCACACAGTCAGTCAAGATGTCTAAGAAAGCTCGAAAGACAAAGGCTACCCTTACAATGGAAGAAGGACAAGGAAAATTGGTGTTAATCTTAGATACTACCTATCAAGGCTTTGGTAAGATCTCGTGGGAAGGCATATATGCTTTGCTTGAAAATGAAAATCCAAAGGAGATAGAAGAAGAAGCAACAACTGATGGAATTGATGTGTTGGAATTCAGGCACAACAAACTTAAATAAAACACTCAGCAGAATTAATACAGCATTCAATCAAGCACATAAAAGACAGTTTTTAACGTGGTTCACCCAACCAATCTGGGCTACGTCCACCAAACATAGGCATCAGGAATATATTAATCAAATTGGAGATTACATCAAGAAATCCTCACACACTCCTAGCAAATCATCCGAATGATTGCCTGTTATATAGCATAGAGAATCTAACAGCCTCATAACTCCCTCACATCAAATATAGGAGGCATTAACTCCCTCCCAACAACCTGGAGCTAATCTAGGAATTGAATCCCTATTGTTGTCATCCTTCAGAGATTTTTGCCTATTTGACTCAAACAGAAAATCTCAACAATCTCCACCTTGACAAAAATTCGCTTGATGCCCTGTTATTATTATTTTATCTTTTCTGCAAGCCAAGAGAAGCCAAACACCAGCGTAGCTTCTCCAACAAAACTGGTTTTGTGAACATGTCTGCACAGTTCTCCTTTGTATGCACCTTTTCGAGAGAGACGCCCCTTTCAGTGATAACCATCTTACAAAATGATACTTAATTGGAATATGCTTTGACTTACTATGATAGACCGGATTCTTAGCCAAATATATTGCACTTTGACTGTCACAAAGTAACCTGATGTTATCCTGTAACCTACCAAACTCACCAAGCAAACCTTTCAACCAAACCGCCTC
>APFE031606749.1:0-12766 GCA_000404065.3 Pinus taeda
TTGAAATATGCATACAAAAAAATATTTTTATAAATAATGACAATATAATTTGTAATAAAGTTATAATTTAGTTAATGTATATGTTTTTTTAAATGTATGAAAAGTGATAGGAGTAAAGGAGTAACCATTCTCATGGTTATCATGGATTTAAATTTATTTGTACTTCTGCCTTTTAATTTATGTGACTTCCCTACTTTGTGTTAGTTTAATGTTAATATTTTATTTTTAACTTAAATATAAAGTAAAATCCAAAATATATATGCCTATAATTATGCTATTTGTAAGAATAGATCTTCCATAGTTATAATTTAATTATTAGGTTGATCGTAGATATTTAAACCCCACGGAATGTGTTGGAATATTCATGGTAATATTAACATATAAATGATAAGATTTTTGAACCAATGGAATATACATGGTAATATTGATATATCAATGATAATATTTAGATCCAAGTTAGGTTTACTCTATTATCTAAATTATCTCAAATTAATTAGTTTAAAAAGAACTATTTCCAATTAAAGGATTTCCATAATAATAGTGTGTGTGAAACTACACGGATAAACATATTTTTATATAATATATAACTCTAACAACAACAACAACAACAACAACAACAACATAGTTTGGTTAACTTTTATGATTTTTTTAATGTAATAAGTATCGGTTGGTGTTTTGATTCTTGCCGTAGAGTGATAGCTATAGAAATTTTCCAATCCATATAACTATATAGTCACAATGGCTATAATAAAACCAATAAGTCACTTTATAGTCAAAATATAATATATATAGTATATTTTAAATTACTTTTGAAATTATTTTTTTAATTAAATTGAGAAGGAATAGAGATAATAACTAATTTTTAAATAAATATCAACCTTTTATTCATGACTAATATTAGAAATATTAATTATTGATTATTGAATCTCTAGCATCAACCTATTGATTATTGATAATTAAATTAAAATTCTAGAAATACTATTATAAGGTATACACACGTATCAAAATAACAAAATTAAGAAATCATAAATATGTTTTCACAAATTTAGTTATATGTATTTTAAATTTGTAAATTATGTATTTTTTAATCACTAATATTTGTAGTAATATACATAAATATATATATTTGTAATATAATTTTTTTAATATTTAATTTTTTGTTTTGTTTTTCTTTTTTATTTCATTTTGTCTCATAGATTCTAAGTTAAATGTTGAGGCTTTGTATTGAAATATAAGGCATTGTTGAATTCAATGGCAATGACTTTCACTGATATTATGCAAATATCCAATACATTCTCATTTATTTCTTTATAAGTATAATTTAAAAAATAATTTTAAAAATATAACGAAACCAATTATAAATACACATATTAATGTTTCACTAAACTCGTTGAAATCCCCCTTTAATGAATCTGACATATAGAGGAGACCTTCCAGGTGATTTGGAAGAGAATAATATTACAATACAGAAATTTATTTTTTTGATGGTTATTCACACATTAATAAATATATTTTAGTAAAAATATTAAAATATATGTAAATATAATAAAATATATACACAATGGTCTCGATGTATCACATGTTGGTTACGATCCCCTTAAAGGATTTCAACGTAACTTCTATTTTTCTCAATTGTTTCAAAATTAACTACCCTTCATACATGGAGTTCCTTCCAATATTGTACAATATTCTTATATCTTTCATTCTATGATTAAACAATAACTAGATTCTCATCTCCATATATTTTTTCTTTATACAAGAATACATGTATAGTACTAATGTTATTCCTTTACAATAGAGCATCAAATTGAAGGATTTCATCTATGTTACTGAGGTTAGACTCTACTTATCTCAAAACCATCCCTAACGTTCTCTGCCTGATTAATTTAAAGTCACTCCAATCCAAAATAAGGCATTCCTTTCATGTGTATGTGAATCTACATGGATAAACATATTATTATATATTATATAACTCCAATAATAATAATAATATAGTTTAGTTAATTTTTATGAATTTTTTAATCTGGTTAATGCAATATGTATAATGGGGTTAGTGTTTTTATTCTCATCAAAGGGCGATCACTATAGAAATTTTCAATCCATTTAACTATATGGTCACAATAGCTATAATAAAACCAATAAATCATTTTATAGTCAAAATGATATATATATAGGGGATATTTTAAATTAGTTATGAAATATATTTTTTCTTTAAATTGAGAAGGAAGAGATCATAACTAAATTTTAAATAAATCTCAACATTTTATTCATGAATAATATTAAAAATAGTAATTATTGATTATTAAATCTCTAGCATCAACATATTGGTTATTGATAATTAAATTAAAATTATAGAAATCCTAATATAAGGTATACACACATTTCAACATAACACAATTAATGAATCATAAATATCTTTTCACAAATTTAGTTATATGTATTTCAAGTTTGTAAATTATGTATCCCCATATGTTTTTTAATCATTAATTTTTATATTAATGTACCTAAATATATATATTTGTAATATGATTTTTTTAGTATTTAATTTTTACTTTTTAATAGAGTGATGGTTATAGAATTTTTCGATAGAGTGATGGTTATAGAGTGGTGGCTATGTTTAAATTAGCATTCAGTTTAATAAAATTCAATTTATTTTTGCAAATGACCATAACATCATGAATGGATATAGGTTTTTTTTGTAAATATCATTATTCAATCCATCATTGAGAATCAAATTATTTTATAAGGATTTTTAATCAATATATATTGATAATTAGTTACAAATCCATGTTTTATGATGGTAGCATTTTAAATATTTGTGTTTTTACTTTAAGTAATCATTTGATTGTTTGTGCTTGTATCTCTATAAATTCGTCAACACAAAAAAAAACTATTAGTATAACTTTATACAAATAACTTCTATGCTGATTTTAAGCATGCATAGTATCCAATGCAAGAATTACACTTCAAATGAATTGAATTCTTGCATAAGTTATCTATCTTAAATTTAATAAAAGTTCACTTATTTTGGTAAATGACCATGACATCCTCAATAACAATGTATTCCTTTTTATAACCACCACTATTTAATGAATATTCTAGCATATTCCATGGGTTCAGAAATCTTAACATTGATATTTCAATATTACCATGAATATTCCAACACATTCATTTCCATCATAAAACATGGATTTGTCACTAATTCTAAATATATATTGATTAAAAATACTTATAAAATATGCAAAACACAACCACATACACAAAAAAAAATAGAATCACAAAAATTTCAAATTATATCATAAAACATAAAATCGTAATTAATTATAAGAATATATGAATTAATAATTTTGATTTTCAAATATGCACATTGAAGAGTGGTGGTTACAAAAAAGAATACATTTTCATTCATGATGTCATGTTCATTTACCAAAATAAATGAACTCTTATTAAATTTAAGATAGATAAGTTATGAAAGCAATCAATTCATTTGAAGTGTAATTCTTGCATTGGATACTATGCATGCCTAAAATAATCATATAAATTATTTGTATAAAGTTATTCTAATATTTTTTTCTATGTTCACAAATTTATAGAGATACACACACAAACAAACAAACGAGTACGTTACATAAAATAAAAACACAAATATTTAAAATTGTACCATCATAAAACATGGATTTGTAACTACTTATAGATATTGATTAAACATATTTATAAAATAATTTGATTCTCAAAGATGTATTGAATACTGATACTTACAAAAAAATCCATAGCCATTCATGATGTTATGGCCATTTGTAAAAATAAATGGAATTTCGTTAAACTAAATCGTAATTTGAACAGATATAGTTTAATACACATTTAATTAATTGGAACTGTAATTCTTGCATATTATATTTTATGTGTGTAAAATCATCATAAAGGTGATTTGTATTATGTCAATAGAGAATTTGGGCAATGACCTTCCTTTCTTGTGTGCTAAAATTATACACAAACAACATCATAAATAAATAAAGGAATACATTGCATAAAATGAAAACACAAACATTTAAAATTCATCATAAAACATAACCCGTAACTAATTATAAAAATCATATCAATTAAATTAAACAGCAATTTAAGATATATAAGTTAATATACAAATTATGCTCATTATAAAGGTATTTTATGACATTACATATGTGTAAAAATATTATACACAACAAACAACCACACACAAACAAAAGCACAACAAATAAATACATAGCTCAAAGTAAAACCACATACATTTAAAATTCTATCATAAAACATCAATTTGTAAATTTTATTTTTATTTTCTTTTTATTTATCATAAAGATGAGGGTCATTTGCAATCTTTTTAATTTTACATTGAATGATTCGGGTTACAAAACAATCCATGGTCATAGTCACCTTTGATGATGTGATTATTTGTATTGTTGAAAAATATATATTGATTAAAAGAAATCATGAAAACTTGTGATTTTCAATCATACAAGAATTGGCGATGATTCTTATAGGGAAAACCCAGAGACATTGTTACTTGGGTTATTGTCACGGTCATTTATATCTATACAGTTTATTGACTAAAAATATTTGTGAAATTTTGATTTTATACTAAATAAATTTAACAAGTTATAAACTCCACCCATTTTGCACCATAAAAAATTAATTAACTAATATACTAATTATGATCTTACATTTATTAAATTAAATAAAAAATTGATTATAATGTAAGATAAGAATATATTAATTAAGAAATCAAATTAAAGGTTGATAGGGTAACTATGTCAAGAGGACGAGATCGGTGTGATGGCTAGGGTTTCTCAGTCTTTCTGCTTTCCTTATGCAGTCGAGTTCCTTCAGACATTGGATCAATCTTCTGTGTCATTTCTAGGGAATGATCTCACTACACACGGGTCTGATAATGGAGCTTTTTAATGGTTTGAATACTGGTTTTGGTCTCCTGTGCAGGGTTGAAGACAAAGAATCTGGGCTATCGACAATATCATTTACCATATCATAGACACAGAGTATTTTCTCACCCCTTACATACGCGATGGCATAGAAGGAAGCAAAGGGCATCACGCTCACAAGTTGGAAATGGATCTGTGAAGGATTAAGGCGACTCTAGAGCATAGATCTTATCCATGTCTTCTCTTAGTCAGAAGAGAAATAATGGTCAGATTTGAAGGCAAAAATCTAGCTATAGAAGTGAATATTTCACCTTGAATGCTTCATTTCATAGATCTATTGTTAAATATCCCGGATCTGGAAATTCTCAATCCCCCGAGCACAATAGGTTGTCGAAATTAAGGAGTAACGTTAGATATGGAGAGTCTACTTCGTATTTTTCTGAATCAAAATTTTTGTCCATCATAGTGGGTGTGTTTGGTCGTTTTGCCATTGCTTATGAATTCAATACTACCGTGACAATCCCTCTCACTCTTTGTAGCTTCACACTTATCCCTTGATTCAACTGAATATATTCATGACTGTTAAGTGCGGGCTCCAGATTTGGGAACTATGGTAGCCTATGAATCCATGCAAAACACAATAATATATGTAAAAAATATGAATCTCAAGCACTATTATGCAGATTCAACAACTTTTGGGCAAAACTAATGGATCTCTTCCATTAGATATTCACAAATTGGACAATAAATTCTGAGATTCAACTTTACTCCAGGGTATTTTTCATAGTAAAATTTTCATCGTGAGAGGGTTATGAATATATATTGCAAAAGGTTCCATGGTTCTGGGGCTCTGCGACACTTTTTGTCACCCCTTGGTTCCCAGATTTCGATGCAAGTACAATGGTAGTATCTAGAATGTCCGTTTTGGTTAGATTGCATAATGTAACTTATATTTCTAGATCCATAAAGTACTAGAAGCCATTGGGAAAATATCAAGGTGATACATAAAGAAACATACACAAATATTTGAACAAAAAATATACACAATCACAAAAATGTGTGGAGGTAGACATCAACTAATGATTGTCTGATCATATTATCTTAACACATAGTAATCATTACTCGACACAGTTCCTAGATTTTTAGAACACAACATTTAGATGCTGAATATGCTGAAAAATGAGACATCTACAAAATTCATGTCATGATGCCAAGAAAGCGCCTAAAAGGAAGAAAAAAATAGGAAAATAACACAAGGGATCGATATTTCCACAACACTTACCTAACGAAGAAGAGGATGATGAAGAAATGGGTCCTCCTAGCAATGAAGAAGCTTAAAATCCACAAGGAAACATAGAAAAGGGAACGTTAATCATGAATTTTTAGGAACTTGAGCACACACACTGAGGTAGGAGATGATCCCTGTAGCAATGGAGACAGGGGGCTTAAAATGTCATCATGTATATGAAATTTCCGATTTAGTTAAGGAAGATCCAAGAATGAATGAAGGGACCGAGCTAGCACTTTTAACGACCATTCCTTACAAGGGAGAATAGCGTAAGGTTAAAAAGAAGAAATTGAGAAAAGGGTGACATGTTTACCACTATTTTGAAGTTAGATTTTGGTCTCTCTCATCACCAGTTTTGATTGCCATGATTGAATGCATTGCCAACATCTACAACACGTAAGATTTTTCGTGAGGAAAAAAAATATACACATTGAATAGTATAGTGGTGGTGACAAAAAAAAAAACTTTTTCATTCATGGTGTCATGGTCAATTATCAAAATACGTGAATTTTTTATTAAATTGAACATGGATAGGTTAATGCAAGCATTCAATTCATTTGAAGTGTATCTCTTGTATTGGATACTATGCATTCTTGAAATCATCATAGAAGTTATTTGTATCAAGTTTATTGACAATTTGTTTAGCCACCTTCCATATGGTATATTATAATGAAAGTTTTTTGCATGTTTTGGAATTCATAGACACAGAAACACAAACAAGAGCAAAGACAAACAAGTAAATACATTACATAAAGTAAAAACACAAACATTTAAAATCCTATCATCATGAAACACTCATTTGTAACTAATTATAAATACTTATAAAATAATTGGATTCTCAAATATGCATTCAATAATGATACTTACAAAAAAAATCCATGGTCATTTGCAAAAATAAATGAAATTTTGTTAAACTAAATCCTAATTTTAACATATATAGTTTAATACACATTCAATTAATTGGAAGTGTAGTTCTTGGATATTATATTTTTACTTTGAAAAATCATCACAAGTGTGACTTGTATCAAGTCAATAGACAATCTGGGCAATGATCATGGATAGAACATATTCTAACAATTTGGGAAATGACCATCCATATGGCATATTCTAATGAAATCTTTTCTCGTATTCTAAAGTTTATACACAAACAAGAGCATAAACAAACAAACACATACATTACATAAAATAAAAACACAAACATTTAGAATTCCATCTTCATAAAGCATCAACATGCAACTAATTATAAAAAATGATTAATTAAAATACAATGTTAATTGAATAGTGCTGCTTAGAAAAATTCAAATTCATTCGTGATGTTCGGGTCAATTGCAGAAATATTAAATTTTATTAAATTAAATTACAATTTAAATATTAATACTTAAGTCAACTAAGTCAGCCTAAAAATATTATGAAATAAGTCAACCAAGAGAAATTGGCATGTTACATTCTTTAGAAATTGGCATATTACGTTATTTGAAATTGGCATATTACGTTATTTTTAATGGTGAAGTTAATCCAACCCGCTCAAAATGAGGTGGCACCATCTCTCCAAACTTCTAGAAATGATGGGAATCAAACGGCTAGAAATGATGTGGCATTGTTGCTGCAAATTAGCCGTTGATAGAGCCCCTGAATTACTTTTGCATTCTCTTGTGCTATTCACTTGGACGAAATGTCCTTCCGAGCTGGACCATTTGTATTATCATTTTGATTTTTGCCTTTCTTTTTAACCGTTTGGAAAGCTATTTCTAACCGTTTGGAAAGCTATTTCTAACCGTTTCAAAGGCAGACGATATAAACACATTCTCACACGGGAGTACCCACTCTCCTCTTGTTGTTCCCTACTCTGCACTGCATTGCCTAGAATTGTTTCTTTATGGATGTTTGTTTGCTTAGCATGCTGGTTTCTTTTGGGGATGTTTCTGTTATGGTGGGATGCTTTCCGTTCATTTTTTTTGATGTTTTTCATTTTTTTTTGCCCTATGGGCTTCATTGCTTGTCTGCCGGATTTTATTTTTGTTGCAGAACCTGAAGCACATTTTTGCTCTCTGTTTTTAGTTTTTGGCTGTGTGATTTTATTTTTGGGCAGAAGGTCGCGCAGAAGATAGATGTGACTACTTTTAGATTTTAGATTACTCCAGAATACACGTTTTCGCCTGGCATGGAATTGACAATCAGGTATGCTTACAGAGTAGGGGTTGCTTCATGGTTTCATATTTTTTTTTTATTAATTGTTTGAGATTCAGACTTTAGAAAATTGGAAGAGTTTTAATTATTGGCATTGTAGTAGAGAGAAACCACCCATAGTAATAGTAATTATTAGTATTGTAAGGGTTCTAATAACTAATTTGCTATTTGGAACCATAAATCCTAATGGGTTGACATTAATTTCAGTAAATTACAGCTATCATTTGCCAGTATTAAAATCTTAATTTGCTGCTCGTTGATGTAAATTTTGTTCATGGTCTCAAGTCATCTCATAAGCAAGACCTTGTTCTTTCTATGTCGCTCTCGATCTTTTAACCCTACCCTGTATTATTTAACGTGTGTCCTTTTTGGGGTCTTCCTGACTTTTTAATTTTGATTGTTCTGTGAACAGATCAAGAATACCTAGTTCTCACTCAACTGCCTGGAATACACGAAGCCCACTAAACATGGTTCAACTCAAGTGCTGGTAGTGATCAATAATACGTGATTCGCCTGGAAATAACACCACGCCCAGTAAACCTGGTTCAGATCAAGAATAACTGATTCAACTGATTTGCCTGGAAATAAGACGACGCTCAGTAAACCTGGTTCAGCCCACCTGCAGGTAGGTTTCTTTCCTAATTTTTTTGAGTCCATCTTGAATGATACTAATTTGGATGCAATTCAATCCAGCTAAAATCAACCTTCCAATTCAATACGCAGGGTCTCCCTCTATTTTTTATTTTTTCTTAGCAGATAACATAAAGATTATATTTCCTTATTTGTTGGCTACTCTAAAGAAACGTAGTTCTTCCTTTTCATTTTCTGTTTCTTGAATTAAAATAGCTGAATTAAAGAAACCTCCCTTACAGCTACATTACATTTCGTTTCTGTTTCTTGAATTAAAATAGCTGAATTAAAGAAACCTCCATTACAGCTACATTACATTTCGTCAGAGCATTTATCAACGTAAAACCCAGTCCATACATCTCAGCTTTATTATTCCGTTTTCCTTCTGGTGTCCTGCTTTCTCAGATGCCTCAGTTCCTTCTTAATTCATTTCAGCGGTTGTAATCTCTTTGTCTCCTTGCCATAGATGCCATATCCGTTCCATTATTTTATGTTGCATCGGATCCGTTCCATTGTTTTATGTTTCGTTGTGTGAAGCAGAGCAATACAAACCTCCATTGGTTCCAATTACAATTATAATTAAAGTTCTATTTCCTGAGAGCTCTACTCTCAAAACAAATCCCAATTCTTGTAATTTCAGTCAATATTCCTGAGTTTTTAGTAAGTTTCTAAATATCAACCGTGGAATTTTATACCGCCCAAATTTCAACAAAATATTAGTAACTATTCAGAAAAAAATAGCGAGTGATTTGCAAAGACGTGCTGGATATAACTAGGCATGGAAGGGATTATGAGTCAATCTGCTTAAAAATAATGAATAATTCGCCCCATCTAATCTTTTTGCATACCGACTTTTTTGGTTTTATGTTTTTTTGAAGTTTCTTCTGGGTTTTGATTCCATACATTATCTTTAACTTGACTATTCCTTGATTTTCCATTGCTTTTCTAACTTGACTATTCCTTGATTTTCCCTTGCTTTTCAAATCAGATTTAGAATATTTATAAATTAATAAAATAGTAAATATAGTCTTCTCGCTAGAATCAGTATAGAAATTGGAAAATTAGATTAGTAAATAGAATAATTAGATTCTATTTATTAATTATTTTTTCCCATTTTTCTCTTAACCAGTATGTCAAACCACAAGAAGAATAAGGTATAGGGTATTTTCAATTAATGTTCTGGGTATTTAAAGTTGAATATTTTAAAGGCACTTTTCTTTAAGTAGTTATAGATGTAGTTTCTATTTATCCTCTAATCTTTTCTCTTCAAGGAAACTTAATGTGTTCATTTCAGTTTTCATTATGTTAATATATTTAACTATATAATGAGTTAAAACCACAATAGTTTTTATTGATTCCTTTAGTTGGGCTTAATTTATTATCGTAGTTTTATGGATCCGATTAGTGTTCTACTGAGTTCAGATCATTACATTTATTCATTGACTTAGTTTATCTTTGTGAAGGTTTGTGGTTTTCTTTAAATTGGTTTCTTACTTTCACATTTATCTGTTTGTGAATTCTTTTTCTCAATTAAAAATACAGTGGACTTAACCGGTGGCTCTCAAAATCAGTTTTGGATGGGCCATCCAATAAAAAAAATAATTCCTCTAAAAAATTTGTTTTAGATTATTATATTTCTCTAAATACTTTTCAATTATATTTTTACATTTTACAAATATGTTTTTTATTTATATCTTATAACTTAGGTTACATTTAAATTTTTAGATTATTGGATTTCTCTAAATAATGTTAAATTATATTTTTACATTTTACAAATATACTTTTTACTTAAAAATATGTTTTTTATTTATATCTTATAATTTATGTTACATCTTGATTTTCATTAGTACTTTGGTTAAATTCAATATATTTTAAATTGTATATTCATACATTTAATTTATTTTAAATAAATTTTTATTAATAGCATTTAATTTGTTTTGAGTGATCCCTTTATTAATATTGTGTTTAGTTTAATTTAAATTTTAAAATGATTTTCAAATTTAAATATTTAATTTGTTATTTAAGTTTGGAACTATATTTACTATTGGTATGACGTAGTATGATATATTTTTTAATTAAAATAACACAATGTGCAAAGAGAAAAGTTTGAAATTAAATAAAGTGATAATGTTCTTATATTTAAATATTTATGATAAAATTAAATTATACTATAAATGCTTTTTAAGATTTCCTTTGAATATATATATTTTATTAAAATTTTCAACTACAACATGTATATATATAAATTCTTAGAAACCTAGATTGTGTTAGACTAGGGAAGGCTCACCTAGAGTGGGCTAGGATACACTAAATTAGACTAGGCTACACAAAGATAGAATAACTTTATGCTAGGGTGTGGTCTATCCAAAAATAGGATAGGCTACTTACTCTATAGTAGGGTAAGTTAAGCTAGAGTAGGCTAGGCTATGCTAATATAGAGTAGACTAAGGTAAGCTAGAGTAGGCTAGGCTACACTAGGATACACTAAGGTAGGTTAGGCTAGGCAAGGGGAGGTTAGGTTAGGTTAGGCTAGGCTAAGAGAAGTTAGGCTAGGTTAGGCTAGGCAAGGTTAGGTTATGGTAAGCTTAGGCTAGGCTAGGTTGGGCTAGGCTAATTTAGGTTAGGTTAGGTTACGTTACGCTAAGATAGGTTAGGCTAGGCTAATTTAGGTTAGGTTAGGGTGGATTCTGCTAGGATAGGGTAGGCTAGGGTAGGCTAGAGTAGGCTATAGTAGGGTAGGTTAGTTTAGGTTAAGCTAGGTTATTCCAAGCTCGAGTAGGTTGGGCTATGTTAGGCTAGAGTAGGTTAGGTTAGAGTAAGCTAGCCTAGGCTAGGCTAGGCTATGCTAGAGTAGGCTAGGCTAAGTTTGGCTTGGTCAGAGTAGGCTGCGGTATAGTAGGCTAGAGTGGGCTAGGCTAGGTTAGAGTAGGTTAGAGTACGCTAGGCTATGCTAGGCTAGGCTAGGTTAAGCTAGGCTAGAGTAGGTGAGGCCAAGTTAGGTGAGAGTACGCTAAGGGCTAGGCTAGGGTATGCTAGAGTTGGCTAGGTTAGATTAGATTAGGCTAGACTCGGCTAGGCTAGGATAGAGGCCAAGCTAGGCGATAGTAGGCTAGGGGCTAGGCTAGAGTAGGCTAGTCTAGAATAGGCTAGGTTAGAGTAGGATAGGTTAGATTAGGTTAGGCTATATTAGGCTAAGTTAGGCTAGGCTAGGCTAGAGTAGGCTTGAGTAGGCTCGGCTAGAGTTGATTAAGCTCAGCTACAGTAGGATAGGCTAGGCTAGTTTAGGCTGAGATAGAGTAGGTTAGGCTAGAGTAGGTTAGTTTAGGTTAGGCTAGGATAGAGTAGTTTAGGGTGGGTTAGTTACCTTCGGCTAGGCTAAAGTAGGTTAAGCTACAATAGGCTAGAGTAGGTTACGCTAGGGTAGGTTAGGCTAGGCTAGTTAAGGCTAGGCTAAAGTAGGTAAGCCTAGGTTAGGCTAAGCTAGAGTAGTTTAGGCTATAGTAGAGTAGGGAAGGTTATGCTAGTTTAGGCTAGGCTAGAGTAGGTTAGGCTAGAGTAGGCTAGTGTAGGCAAGACTAGGTTAGGGTAGTGTATGGTAGTTTAGGCTATAGTAGCCTAGGATATAGAAGGTTAGGCTAGCTTATGCTAGGGTAGGTTAGTCAAGGTTAAGCTAGGCTAGAGTGGGTTAGGCTACAATAGAGTAGGGTAACTTATGCTAGTTCAGGCTAGGTTAGGCTACGCTAGAGTA
>APFE031606754.1:0-12346 GCA_000404065.3 Pinus taeda
GGATTGTAAGTTACAAAATGTACAACGGTAAAGAAACACACTTTACCTAACTCTATACCTAACTCTATACTAGACCAAGTTGAACTTAACTATTTCCTATGTGTCGGAATATCCTAACATAGATGACACAATTAAGCATTGTATTTTACATCTTATCTTAAGGTCATCTGATGACAGATTATCAAGATTACAACAAATATCTATCTTTTCTTAAAGTGTCAAATTTTCCATCTTCACATTGGTCTATAACAAGTGGTTGGGTCTAAGTAAGACATCTAGCTCGAGTAGAAAAGGATGATATAAAATAGAAGTTTTCAAATGCTAGGTTTTTGTCAATGGCATTGGATGAGACTACAACTATTGATAATACTTTATGGATATGCTTGAGTATTTATATGGTTAATGACCATTTTAGGCATTCACATCTACTTGAGATTAATAAAATCATGGAGAATTCTACAACTAAAAATATTTATGAACTTTTTATTAATAGTTTGAAGGAAATTGGTGATATGGATGATTTCATGATTGCAAAAAAAGTTGGTATGCGTCTGAGGAGATGGAGCATCGGTAATGAAAGTACAGAGAAATGGAGTTTGTGTACTACTACAACTACCAGTTTCATTGTATATGCTAAGTATTCATGGTATCTCTCATATGCTGAATTTTGAATTTAAAATAGTTAGAAAGTTTTCATCAATTTCAAAAGTTGAAGATCGTGTATGAAAGGCTTATGCATAATTTTGTTGCAATCCTAAATGTTTTCCCTAGTTTCAAAATTTTCTGAAGGTGTTATGAAGATAAACAAGCTATTAAAAGATGGATCCCTCTAAATTGACCAACTAAAAGCCTATGTAGAGAGTACCAATCATTGGTAGGGGTGATGTATGAACGCTTCAATGTAGAAAAAGCTTAAGATCTTCTCTTTCAATTAGTTGACATACATACATTATTAACATTGAGTGGAATTATTTCTATGCTAATGAAATGAATGTTCTTGTGAAAATGTATCAAATTTGCGCAATGTATATTATCATGACTTTCGCTAGATAATGTGTATACAATACTAGAGTTGATGCAGGTGGAGATTGGTGGCCACCCTCCTATTCCACTTGGACCCCCACCATTGTTTCTTTCAGTTGTTCAATTTCCTTAATTGTAGCACAATTTACCATTTTTGGCAGTTTTTCGGGTCCTGAACTTCCATATCCATTTTGAGGCCCTAAACTATGTAAATTTTGGTTTGTAACCGAAAGTTGTAGTCCTCAGATAGATATTTCTAACGAGGTATTGTGTGCATCAAAAAAAGATCGTATGCCAAAGTTACGACTCCAAGAAGTTGATGTACCAATTTACCCAAACGTAGCCCATAGTTTTGGTGCTTCATCTCCTAGAGTTAGGTTTTTGGATGTTTAGGGTTTTCCATTCTTTCTCAAAAATAAATAGACCTTTGAGCCTCATTGTAACACAATTCATAGGCATGTAGCTGCCACATCTCTTCTCAGAGATAAGCTACCATCGCCTGAGCTAGTTTATTTCCATTATGTTGGTAAGCGTATTTAAGTTCTTTGATATTAATGAAATGAAGCGTTATTTCTGTTGCATCTCTGTATTTGTGGTTATATCTATATTTTTTGTGTTCCTGTTTAATTTTAGATCAATGGTATTAGAGTGGTCTTCTCTTTCTCTACTTTTCTTCTCATGTCCCCAACAAGGTCAGGGTATAAGGAGTTAGGGCTCGAACTGGTTGAACCCTTGCAAGAACAGTCTCGCGAACCCTGACGACCTCCCATGGAGGAAGAAAAGAAAGATGAGGGAGAAGGATATCATTTCAAAATATTTCTCAAAGAAGCCTTAAAGCGACAGAGGAACATGATGATGGACAAGTTTGCCCAGATCCTTTGGCGGCTACCCATAGGCAACACATCTTCTTCCGACAGCCACTCCGGGAGCGCTTTAAGGTACAAGTTAAATTTGACATCCCCATATTTGAAGGTCAGATAGATGTGAATGTCATATATAAATGGTTAAATCTATTAGAAGGATATTTCTCAGTTCATGACTTTTCCAACTGGGAAAAGACTACTTTGGCACTCCTGAAAGTCACCCCCCATGTCAAGGGCTAGTGGGAAACCTACTGAGAGAAGGGGGACAAGAGTGAACCCTCATTATTCTCAGCCCTACCCACATTGAATTCTTTTCGACACACCATCAAGGAGAAGTATTACCCTATCAAGAGCTATGAAGATAAATACATAAAGTGGACCATGATGTGGTAGGGAAGGGACCAAGATGTGCCAGAGTTCACAAATATTTTTCATACTCTTCGCATGAAGTTGGGTATCAAGGATTTTGAGCAGAATTTGGTACTCAAGTTTCATGGTTGTCTACACAAGTACATCCAGGATGAGATGGAATTCATGGACATCTCCCTGCTAAGTGCTTCCTATTGATACGTTGTCAAGATCGAGCAGAAATTTAAACATAAGAAGCGATACTTTGGATCTCTGAATCCAAAGCAAGGGAAAGGTGCCATTAGGTCGTAGAACAAAGGACAAAGCCAAGGCAAGGTGACCCAGGACAACTCGATGAAGCCGCAAGCAAAGAAAAACACCACAAAGATAAAGAAGGACATGGGGAAATGGTGTGAGTTCCATAAAAGCCCCATTCACAACACAAGTGAGTGTCGGGCTAAGCAGACACTGGTGGTTGAGTTGAAGGCTTCTGATTCAGTTGCATGTTCTGACTCTGAGTTAGAACCCAACAAGGGGAATGACAAAGGGAATCAGAATATTGACATGGAGACTAGTGCCACCATTGCCACCACCAAGATCCAGAAGAATGAACCCGAAGATCCAGAGAAGGGGGAGCACCTTTTCTATTCCCAAATGTGGTTTAAGGGTTCTCTGATGCAGTTCATTGTCGATAGCAGGAGCCAAAAGAACCTCATTTCAGAAGAGGTCGTGAAGTAGTTGGGCCTCTCGACCATAGCAGACCTGCAACGTATGCCATCAGGTGGGTTCACCAAGGGTGAGATATCGACATCAGCCATTAGTGCCACCTTCCCTACAACATTAACCCCTTTGTAGATGAGGTATTGTGTGATGTTTCTTCTCTTGAAGTTTGTGATGTATTATTAGGACAACCATACTTGTGGAAGTGACATGTTGTGTATGAGTCTAGGCCTCACACTGTTATTATTACCTTGGGCAATAAGTTGTACAAGATACCGGAGGTATCACTGCCTACCACCATCTCTTTGATCACTGCAAAGAAATGCAGTAAGATCATTTCCCAGATAGGGAAATTCGTTTTCCTTATGATTCTCCCTTAGGGAAAGAAGAAGACTGTGTCCATGGCTTCCAAACAGGGCTCCTTCGCACGACAACAACAGATGGATAAGGTTGTGGAGGAGTATAGGGACATCTTCACCTCACCCACAAGGGTACCTCTACACTATCAGGTCAAGCACTCCATTAATATGCCCCCAGGTGCATCACTACCCAATGGACCAAGATATTGACGTTGTGTTCTGGAGAACGATGAAATCAAGAGGCAGGCTCAGGAGTTGTTGCAGAAGGGGCACATCAAGACAATTGCATCACCCTGTGAGAGCCCAATCGTTTTGATACAGAAGAAAGATAGGACTTGGAGACTCTGTATTGACTATCGAGTGCTTAACAAGATCACTCTCTAGAATAGGTATCAAGTCCCATGGATTGATGACCTTCCAGACCAGCTCAATGGGGCCTAATATTTCAACAAGATTGACTTGAAGTCTGGGTATCACCAGGTACCAATGGAACCCTCCAATGTGTGGAATACTTCGTTCAAATCCAAGGAGGTCCTTTTCGAATGGTTGGTCATGCCTTTCGGGTTGACGAATGCCCATGTAACCTTCATGAGGTTGATGGATGACATCTTGTGAGCCTTCACCAACTCATTCATGGTGGTGTATTTGGATGACATCCTAATCGTCAGCCAGAGTTGGGAAGAGCACCTCTGCCATATTCGACAAGTCCTCCAAACTTTGTGACAACACATGTTGTGTGCCAATTTGGAGAAATTCACTTTTGGTATGACCCAAGTTCAATATCTAGGGTACATCACTCATGCGAGGGGTGTGCATGTGGACCCAGCCAAGATACAAGTCATTTAGGATTATCCAGCCCCAACCACTTTAACAGAGCTTCATATCTTTCTAGGTCTTGCCAATTTCTACCACATGTTCATGTTGGGGTTCTCTCATATCACTTGCCTTTTGAGTCAAGTGACCAAGGGCGGAGTGAACGAAAAATTCTTTTGGTCTGAATCCCAATAGAAGGTGTTTTTCGAGTTGAAGCATCACCCCTGATCTACACCAGTGCTCACATTACTAGACCTGCAACAACCATTTTAGATTGAGACATATGCCTCTAACTATGTTATTGGTGCAATTCTTACTCAGCAGGGGCATCTAGTGGCATATCATAGTGAGACACTTTCAGATACAATCTGAAAGTATCCCACCTATGACAAAGAGAAGTATTCCATGGTGAAAACCTGTTGACAATGGAAGCATTACATTATGGGGAAGGAAACAATCATCAATATAGACCACTGCAGTTCATACAGACACAAGGAAAGTTGCAGAACGATCGCCACCAGAAATGGTCCACATAATTACAATAGTTCCATTTGAACATTAAGTACAAGAAGGGTAGAACCAATAATATTACAGACTACCTCAGCCGACTGTCAATCATGGCACTGACCACTATGCTCGACTCTTGTGGGCATGAAAATTTAGGGTGGCCACATCTGTACAAGAGTGATCCAAAATTCAGCAACACATACCAGATGCCCTTGGAAGGCAAGCAAGTTCCAAATTTTCACCTCTAGGATACACTGTTATGTCACCTAGGAAACCTCTATGTTCTTTCAAGCGAGTGTGCTAAGATGATTTGGGAGGCGCAGTGTAGTCGGGTTACTAGGCACTTCAGAGTAGAGAAAATAATGGCAGTGCTGCAAAAGTATTTTTATTGGTTGAACCTTCGACAAGATGTTGGGAAGTACATCAGATCTTGCATTTCATGCACCATTGTCAAACCGACCATCAAGAAGAAGGGCTATATACTCCTCTACCTACTCCTAGTCGACCTTGGGAATCCATCTCCATGGATTACATGTCGGACCTCCCTTCTACTAAGCATGGACATGACTATGTTTTCTTAGTCATCGACAGATTTTCTAAGATGGCCATTCTGGCAGTTTGCAAGAAGAGTATCACAACAGAAGCTACTACTAAGATCTTCTTTGAATGAGTATGGGTACACTTTGGGATCCACATTCCATTATCTTATATTGGGACAAAAGTTCCTAAGTACATTCTGGTCAAGTCTCTGGTCGATGCTGGATACCAAGCTCACTAAGTCCATGACTTTCCACCCCCAAACTGATGGCCAAACAAAGGTCATCAACAAGATGATTATACACATTATGTGCATATACAACTCGAATCATCCATGCACATTGGACGAAAGACTCCCTTATGTCCAACACAACTACAACATAGCTCTCCATAGCTCAACTGGCCATAGCCCCTTTCAAGTGGGGTTGGTATTCCAACCACTATGTCCCACTAATGTTGCCATGCCATTTGTAGTTACTCAGATAGCTTCAACCCATGTCCAGTCCAAAGCTGACAGGGCTAACAGATTCAATGAGCGCATCCAACACATCTGCCAATAGTTCCATGAAATATTGGATGAAGCCAATGCTAAGTACAAGTAGTGACATGATTAACATCAGGTGCCACAGAAGTTCCAAGTGGCCAACAAAGTTTGGCTACATTTGCAGAAGGAGCACCTCATTGGGCCCCACCATGAGCTTCAACTACTCCTATATGGGTTGTACACCATCACTAAGGTTGTAGGGGACAATTTTTTCAAGCCCAACATTCCACCGTTCCTTGGTCTACACTCAGTGTTCAATGTGGACTACATTCAGCCATACTTTCCACCATTACTGGACACATCTGACATTGCAAAACAACTCACACCAAAAAATTTAAACCCAGAATGCATGGAACATGCCACAACTGATTGTATCATGGACACATAGATCAAGAATGCTCGCCAATAGAAGATTCAACTGTATCAGGTTGTCAAAGCTAGCCAACTCCTTCACCAAGGCAAGTGGCTCACTAGGGACCAAGTTTAGCAAAAGTTTCCCCATCTCATGGAGGCACTCAACGCAATAGGGACTATTGATTCCTAAGGGAGGAGGGTTATTCTAGGTGGATATTGGTGGCCACCTGCTTATTCCACTTGGACCCCCACCATAGTTTCTTTCAATTTTTTAGTTTCCTTAAATGTAGCACAATTTACTATTTTTGGTAGTTTTTTGGGTCTTGAACTTCCAGAGCCTTTTTGAGGCCCTAAACAATGTTTTTTTGGTTTGAAGATGAAAGTTATAGTCCTTGGGTAGATCTTTCTAATGAGGTGTTTTGTGCATCAAACAAAGATCGTATGACAAAGCTACGACGTTGGGAAGTTGATGTATCGATTTACCCAAACGAGGTCCATAGTTTTGGTTCTTCATCTCCTAGGCTTAGGTTTTTGGATGTTTAGGTTTCTCCATTGTTTCTCAATAATAAATAGGTCTTTGAGCCTCATTGTAACACAGTTCAGAGGCATGTAGCCACCAATATCTTCTCAGAGATAAGCTATCATTACCCAAGTTAGTTTATTTCCATTCTGTTTGTAAGCATATTTAAGTTCTTTGATATTAATGAAATGAAGTGTTATTTTTGTTGCATCTACGTGTTTGTGCTTATATATGTATTTTATTGCATTCGTGTTTAAGTTCGGATCAAGAGTCTTTTATTGATACATTGTTTACAAACTGAACTGCAATAAATCAATATAGAATTTTTTTTCTTTTTTTAATTTGATGAAAAAGGGATATTGTGTATGGAAATTCATTAGTATATGGTTCCCTTTTGTTATAATGATATGATAGGACAGATCATTAAAGTTCCCCATGTTAAGATACATTTTTAGCAATGTCATCATTTTAGTAAGACACAACTTGACACAATTGCACAATCACTAACATCATATATAAGAGAACGATTTCCATGAGATGAATTATTGGAGGCCATATTTGTGGTGTATCCTAAATATTGGAATAATCAATAGTATGAATTTCACTTGATAATGTGTATACAATACTAGATTGATGCAGGAGCATCCGACTAAAAAGGCGACATCGGGAAATGGTTTTTATTTTTGCTGGAAAGAAAGAAAAAAAAATTGAATTTTGTTTTATTTTTGTTTTACTTAAATTAAGGCTGACACAACCATTGTCCTTTAAAAATTAAGCAAGCAAGTAAAAATAGGATTAGTTAAGAGTATGTTTAAAGAAACTGTTAGATAACGGAAAGGTAACTGAGGAACGGTTCCTCAACTGTAAGAAACTGCTAGTAAGGCATTGAAAAAGAAAAACTAGAGCTTCATGATAGGGGTTGCCATCCAGAGAGAAGAGAGGACATAGAATTTTAAATTACAATTTTTCTTGAATATCTATGAAAGAAAATGAATCTAGAACCTGTCATTAAGGAAGCAAAACAATTTCTTCTTTTCCTATGCATTAATGTTTCAGACATTGTGTTAAAGAAAAATAGTGAAATAATTCATTAAGAGGCTGAATGGAATCAACAAAAATCTCTTGACTAAAGGCATCTCAGACCAGGAACCAGACAAAGGCAAAGCTAGCAAAGACAACACAACTTTTTTCAACAAAAACCCAGGTACATTTACATTCAATATTCAAGCACATTTGTGCATTCGTTACATTTCCAAATTTAATAGTTTAATGTACATTTATATAACCCAAAAATCGTAGAGGGTTCCAAAACCCACGAACACCAAAAACAACGATTTGTAGGCCAAGACTAGTTAAACAATGAGGGTATGAAAACCCACGGAACCATACAAACACACAGAGAAAGTGAAACCCCAACAGTTATACCCAACTAAGGATAGCGCAAGTAAAGAATAGAAAAACCACAATACAACCACAGAAGGATCCTACCATGTTTTTCCCCAAGCTTGGGAAGAATCCCAAGGATGAGGTCGTGGAGTAGCATTCCCCAGGAATGACCTGCACACCACCACAAACACAAGGCAGCAATCAAGAAACCAGTAAGGCCAGTCAAACAAAAGGACAGTGAGCAGATAAACGAAGAAAGGAGCAAGGATTTACCTAGAAAAGGTCTGACTCTGTGCCAAAGGACGAGAACCGAGTCTCTCGCTAGAGGGTTTCTCCCAACAGGAACTCCATAGGAGAAGTTTACCTGCTCACCAAGGAGCCAGAGGGTTATATTCATAAAAACGAGGTGTAGAAATGAAATTGGAACAAAAAAATTACCTGAAGTAGTGTTCGTTGAGCCGCCCACCGCAGTAGCAAGGAAAGAACCTGTGGTTACACAGAGCCAGATCAACACCAGAACCAACACCAAAAAAAAAATCACCATGAGTAGAGTAGAGACAAAGCATGAGCTAGGTAACAAAGATGAAACAACTTGCAGGTTGGAAGTCGACCTGAAACCTCCGAGAACCAGTAAGATAAACAACCACAAGGAACAAGCAAAGGCACAAAGCTAACAAACCACCACAAGGAACAAGTGAAGGAACATCACTAATAAACCACCACAAGAAACAAGCGAAGGCACAGTGCACCCATAGAGTGGAACTAGACCACGGTGAATACAAGAATGAACTCCTAATTTCCCTTGGCAGGTGTGAAATGACTGCATTTGCAAAACCGAGGCCAATACAAAGGGCAGGTTGAAAACTATAAAGTGTATTAAAATCTCACACCAAAACCCTGCTATTGTTTATTCGAAAAATCGACAAGAGTTAAATGGTCATTAGTACGTGTCCCTCCTTGGGATTGCCACCAATTTTTGGTATCAAAGCAGTTTAGTTCCTTTCTCTCAGTAAAGATGGAGGTAGGAAGAAGGGGTCAAGGTAGAGCCATCAGAAGAGTAGCAGATGAAGGGCTACAAGAAGAGATTAGGACTTTAACCGCATGTTTGGTAGCAGTGAAAGTAGGAAGGCGTAAAGATCCGGAAGGTGGGGATGTCAGTGAGGACAAAAACACATCTACGACGGATGGGTCAGATGAAGAGGGACCATAGATTAAACTATTGAGGTTAGTTTTTTTGGCTAGTAGCAAGCCAAGACCGGAGCTTTCTAATTATGATGGAAGTTTGTCCACAGAGGCATTATTAGACTGGATAAGTGAGCTAGATAAATATTTTGAATATGAAGAAATCAACAAAGACAAGAAGATTAGGTTTGCTATCACCAAGTTGAAGGGACATGCAGCACTGTGGTGGAATAGTGTGCAGGTAGAAAGGAGAAGATTGAACAAACCATTGATTAAAAAATGGGAAAAGATGATTGCTAGGATGAAGAGCAAATTTTTGCCTAAAGATTACCAAATTTCCCTTTATAGCCAAGTACAGAAGTTGAGACAAAGAACGATGACTGTAAAGGAATATACTGAAGACTTTTATAAAGTAAACTTGAGAGCTGGCTATGTTGAAGATATCCCTGAAAAAACAGCAAGGTTTGTAAATGGTCTACGGATGGAGATCCTAGACGAAATTAGTATTCTTTCCCCCAAGACCATAGAGGAATCCTATCAGAGTGCTTTGGAGGTGGAGGAAAAGATTGCCAGGAAACAGAATTCCAGAAGAGGATGTGGTTCTGGCAGAGATAGGGGATAGTCCTTTGGTAGAGGTAGAACTGCCAATAGCAATGAAGAGGGCAGCAATTCAAAGAATTTGGATAGACTGAAAGGGAAGGTAACACCAGAGGAGGAAGGTCATACTAGCAAGGAAGAGGTAATGGCAGAGGCAAAGGAAATGCCTATCAGTGTTACAAGTGTCACAAGTGGGGACACAAGTCCTTTGAATGTCTTGAAAATGAACAAACTGGACAGAGGGGAGCATATGTTTCTTAGCTCAATGAAGCAGAGGCACTGCCACAGGAGGTGGAAAATATGCCTAAAACTGGGGAAGCCTTGGTGTTGAACAAGGTATTATTGAAACCAGCTAAGGAAGTAGCTGATCAGACACAGAGGACAACATTGTTCTGGACTGTGTGCAAGTCGCATGGGAAATGCTACAAATTAATCATAGACAATAAAAGTATTGATAAACTAGTAGCTACTGAAATGGTGGGAAAATTGGGTTTGAAGAAGTTGAAGCACCCAACTCCATATAGGGTTTCTTAGTTGTAGAAAGGTCACCAATTGTTGGTCGTTGAGTAGTGCGAAGTAGAGTTTCATATTGGCAAGTACAAGGACAAGGTGACTTGCGATATCATGCGAATGGACGTGTGCCATATTCTATTGGGCAGGCCATGGCAGTATGATAGGAAAGTCATCCCTGATGGGGAAACAAATTGTTACAAGTTTGTTAAAGATTGGATAAAGGATACGCTAGTGCCCATAAAGGAAGAGGATGCTACAGAAACCAGTGGAACAAAAGCATTATTGTTAGGTGGAAAAGAGTCTCTGCAACATATGGAGGATGATAAGGTAAAATATGCAGTTGTGTGAAGGCCAAAAACCATATTGGTCCATACTGAAATCACTGACTTACCTAAAGAGATACAAGACATGCTACAGGAATTTAGTGATATTTTGGTAGATGATCTACCAAACAAATTACCACCAAAGTGGAGCATTAGTCACCATATTGATTTCATTCCACGAGCTAGTTTGCCAAGCAAAGTTGCTTACCGAATGAGTTCGAAGGACAATGAAGAAATCAGGAAGCAAGTGCAGGTGCATGAGGTGTTGGATGAAGGACTGATTCAGGAAAGTCTAGGTCCTTGTGCGGTTCCAACTGTTTTATCTCCCAAGAAAGGAGGTGAGTGGTGGATGTGCACTAATTCCTAGGCAATTAACAAGATCACTATCAGATACAAGTTTCCTTTACCTTGGATGGATGATATGATGGATTGTTTGAGTGGAGAAACATACTTTTCAAATATAGACTTGAAAAGTGGCTGCCACCAAATTAGGATTCGAGAAGGTGATGAGTGGAAGACAACTTTCAAGACTAATGAAGGCTTATATGAATAGCTGGTTATGCCATTTAGATTGAGCAATGCCCCCAACACGTTCATGTGTTTCATGAACAAGATGCTTAAAGAATTCATTGGTAAATTTGTGATTGTATATTTGGATGATATATTTATATTCAATGAGATAAAGGAAGAGCATTTTCGACATGTGAGGTACGTATTGGAAAAATTGCAACAAAATAGATTACTGATAAATTTGAAAAAATGTTCTTTTTTCAAGAAAGAATCAATTTATTTGAGATTTGTGATTTCCAAGAATGAACTAAAAATGGATCCAGAAAAGGTTGCAGCCATAGTTAGCTGGCCGTCTCCCAAGAGTTTGTTTGAGGTACAAATTTTTCATAGATTAGCGATTTTTTATCGAAAGTTTATTAAAAAAATTAGTGGGATTTGTGCACCCATGGTGCACACCATTAAGAAGGAAAATCAACCTTTTCATTGGACAGAATCGACTGAGAAGAGTTTTCAGCTGCTCAAAAGGAAGATCACTGAAAAACCAATTTTAAGATTACGAAACTTTAACAAACTTTTTCAAGTTCGCTGTGATGCCAGTGTGACAACCATTGGTGCAATACTTAGCCAAGAAGACAAGCCAGTAGCCTATTTGAGTGGGAAATTGAATGAAAGTAGGTAGAAATACACGTCTTATGACAAATAATTTTATGCAGTGGTTTAGGCACTAAAGCATTGGAGACATTATCTATTGGCCAATGAATTTGTCTTATTTTCAGACAATTCTACATTATAGTATATTATGCAACAACATAAGCAGAACCATAAACATGTGAAGTGGGTGGAGTACCTGCAGAGTTTTACATTTGTGTTGAAACACATCAGTAGTCAAGCCAACAAAGTGGCAGATGCATTAAGCAGGAGGAATTTGATCCTACAGGAAAGTACAATACAAGTAATATGATTTGAACATCTTAAGGACTTGTATGAAACAGATGCAGATTTTAAGGAAGCCTATGAAGCTTGCCAAAATCCATTGTTGAGAGATAAGAGTTCATGGCTGGACAATAATATGTAGGAAGGGTTACTGTTCAAAGGAGGGTAGTTGTGTATCCCGGAATGTTCTATGAGAGATAACTTAATCCAGGAAAAGCATAATGGAGGTTTAGTTGGGCATTTTGGCATAGACAAGACCTTGGATCAGTTGAGCCACTTTTACTATTGGCCGAAGATGCGTAGAGATGTACAGA
>APFE031606757.1:0-21439 GCA_000404065.3 Pinus taeda
GACATCTCAATGGCCAAGACTTGATCCATGTCTTTTGGACCACTCTAATACATTCATATTAATACACATTAATATTTTATTTTCCCTAATTTTAGACTTAAGGACTCCATTAAAAATATTAATGATTTGAATATCTTATGATCTATTTAGAATATAAACCCTTGCTAGGTATTGGAAATCTCATGTGCCCCAACCTCTCCACCAAATTTCATGGCTATATCACATGTGACGCTACCCCAAATCAACAACTTTAAGAGAGCATCACTTGTATTCAAAATACAACAAATGTGACTTATTTGAGGAACAAATCTAATATTTAGGACATGTCATTACGAAGGATGGAATTGTTGTAGACCCCAAAAAGATAAAAAGAATAATGGATTGGCTAGTACTAAAAGATGTGGTGAACATAAGGTCATTCATGGGTCTAGCTCGATACTATAGGCGATTTATCGAAGGATTTTCCACGGTAGCATACCCCATCACCTCTCTGAAAAAAAAGGGAAAGACTTTCAAGTAGACCATGGAATGTCAAAATATTTTTGATCAACGTAAGCATTTACTTACCACCATGCCTATTTTGAGCGTTTCAAACCAAAATAAAGATTGTGGTTTGTACAGATGCCAACAAGGAAGGTGTGTGTGGCATACTAATGTAAGAAGGTGAAGTAATTGCTTATGAATCTAGGAAACTTAAGGAGCACGAGAAAAAATATTAAGCCTATGACTTAGAACTAACAGTAGTCATACATTTATTAAAAATGTGGCAACATTATTTGATGGGTAAGAAATTTTTTCTAATGACTAATCATCATAGTTTAACTAACTATTTTATACAACCCACTTTGAATGCTAGGCAAGCTCATTGGGTCGATTTTCTAAGTGGATTTCATTTTGAAATAAAACACTTGAAAGGCAAAGAAAACCGGGTCGCAAACACATTAAGTCGGAAAGTACATTGTATATGAAGTCTCATTCAAAAAAGCACGAACTGAATTTAATGAGCTGATTAAGGAGGCAGGCACGTCTCATCCATAATATAAATTTTTATGCCAACAGGATTTTTTTTTAAATGGCAATGAATAGCAAGTGGGATATAAAATAAATCATGAAGGCATGTTGATTTATAAGCAGAGAATATATGTACCTAACCAAAAAAATGTTAAAGACTTAATTCTAGATGAACATCATAAAAATTTGTATGCGGACCATCGTGGATATCATAAACTAATTACCACATTTAGAAATGAATATTTATGGCCTTGTATGAAGAAAGAAGTGATCCAATACTTAGCTGCAAGTAAAAGTAGAGTATAGTCATCGAGCCGGGTTGTTACACCCTTTGCCTATTTTTCAATGGAAGTGGGAAACCATTTCCATCGATTTTATTAAGGGACTACCTAAGTCAAGAAAGCAGAATGATTCAATAATGGTGGTTGTGGATAAGTTGAGCAAGTCTCCTCACTTCATACCACTACAGTACCTATAAGGTTGTACAAATTGCGAATATATTCACGCAAACCATTTTTAAATTACATGGATTACCAAAGGTCATACTTTTTTATCATGATGTAAAATTCACATGAGCTTTCTCAAAAGCGTTTTTTGAAGGTTTAGTTTAGGCACCCAACTACATTTTAGCACTTCTTACCACTCCCAAACCGATGGGCAAATCGAGGTAGTGGAAGATATGTGCGGACTACGTAATGAAATAGCCATCCAAATGGGAGAACCACATACATTTGGTAGAATTTTCTTATAACAATGGTTACCACACATCACTACAAATGAGTATGTTTGAAGTACTATATGGACAAAAGTGGAGGACATGGTAAATTTTAGGGGCAAATTTTAGCCCAAGGGAAAAATTTAAGGGGTTTTCATTTGAGAGGGGCAAACTTTTTATAAATTGTCCATCTAATACTTTTAGCCCAACTTTTATTTAAAAAATAATTATTTTTTTCATTTTAGCGTAGAAAAAGGGGCGAATAAGCTATGAAAAGTCCCATTTGAACTGATTCCCCTAGCTTGGGAAGTTATATTCCATTGCAGTCACCCATTTTCTCCTTTGCAATGTTAAATTCGTTTCCAATCGCCCATTTTATGGCTTGGTAGGTGGTTTGGGAGGTTGTATTTGGTCCCAATAAATAAAAATATAAACAAAGAGGAAGTATGGTAAATAAATAAAACCTATTTATATACTTACTGAAAAGGTATGGTAAATAAATAAAAATATAAATAAAGTAGAGGTATGGTAAATAATAAAACCTCTTTTTATATTGAGTCCATAACTGCCCAAATACCATATTTATAAAAGAGTTATGGTAAATTAATAAAAATATAACTAAACAAGGGGTGTCGTAAATAAATAAAACATTTTTTTATATTTACTCTTTAAGTCACATCATATTTAGGACAAGCAAGGGTGTAAATAAATAAAAATATAAATAAAGTGGAAGTATGAGAAATAAATAAAATCTATTTTTATACTTACTACTATGGTAAATAAATAAAGATATAAATAAACTAGAGGTATGGTAAATAAATAAAATCTCTTTTTATATTTAGTCCATAAAGCTCTTTCTATTTAAGAAATCTAAAAAAATGTTTTATTCAAGTGAATCCTATGTGCCAAATAACATATTTATAAAAGAGTTAGGCTAAATTAATAAAAATATAAATCATATGTGGCAAATACCATATTTATAAAAGAGGTATGGTAAATTAATAAAAATATAAATAAAATAGAGGTATGGTAAATAAATAAAACATTTTTTTATATTTAGTGATCCATTATTTAACATTTTTTTTTTATATAGATATAAGATTATAAGTGGTTAATCCGCAATTAAAAAAGTAACCTTAGTTAGTTGCAAATGGGAAGTAGTATTAGATAGATGGTATTAGTAATACACTGTATTGGCCCTTGGTATTACAAGTACGAGTAATATATATAAAGGATAGAAACTTAATGCTAGGAGCATCGTGTCTTATTTTTGTAATCTAGCTAACTCTGCTCTATTGGACTTTGCTGCGATGTTGCTACTGGAAGACTATTGGACGTTGCATGTTGCTGCGAGGTTGCTAATGGAAGAGTCAAGTGAACATTACTCTCTGAATTATTTGTTCTTGGTATCTTTTCTTACCATATTATGTGTTATAGGTCTCTTTTCTTCGCATATTGTGTATTTGGGTATCATTTGCAGGTTAAGAGCATAACATCTTTGGACTATATTTAGGGCCATAAAAAAACCAAAACTCCACCTATTGCTTCATTACTACTCAGTGCACAAGAAATGTATATAGATCCCTCCATTAGAAAGAAAGTTGATCTCACGAAGAAACACCAAGCCTCCACCCATTGCTTCATTAGTCTGTAGTGCACAAGAAATGTATGCAGATTCCTCCAACACCAAACCTCCACCCATTGCTTCATTAGTCTGTAGTGCACAAGAAATATATGCAGATCCATCCTTTAAAAAGAAGGTTGATCTCGCGAGGAAACACCATGCCTCCACCCATGGCTTCATTTGTTCTCCGTTAGTTCTCAAATGGTTCCGCCGGCCATTAATGCCTTCAATTTAATCCTTTTCAAGATTTTCCGCTAGGAATCATCCTCGAGCGTGAGAGGTGGCTCCCCGGACACCACTTTTAATGCAATGGAATTCTTGCTAGCAGCATAAACCCCCTCCCTGTGGCCATTCGACATCCAAGGAAGATTCTCCCGTTACCTGTGGCCAATCAACACTCTGCTATCAACTACCCTCCAAGGAAGATTCTCAATATGTTATATAGGGATAGTCTATGGAATGTACGAAGATGATTTTTTTGCGGGATAGAGCCTCCAGTTAAGCCCTTATGGGAAGAAACGCGGACAAGACAACCATGTCCCTTCACTCGATGATGTATTGTTCCTATTGTGTAATAAAAATTTTCGCACTTCGTCAATATTCCATCCCTCGTTGCCAGCAAGATGCTTGTCTGGCCCCATGTACTATGAGTAATAGCAGATCATAGTGGTAGAGCCCTGACTCTGAGCGCAACAAGAATGTGACAGAATATAGCATAGTTAGTTTACAAGAAACAATATAGTATAGTTAGTTTAGAAGAAATAGATTGATAGATAGTTAATTTGGTTTTAATTATTATTTTTTATTAGGGAAAATTTTAAGGATGGAAGTTTATTTTAAAGTTTAGTTATTTTGGCTAATGATTTTGTAGCAACTTCTAGAAAATCTTGTAGCTTCTCAAAATCAAGGAAATGATGGTTCCTTATTCATTCTGATTTTTTTGTCATGTAGATTGGACCACCTCACTATGCAGGAGGGCCTACATTCTAAGCTCATCAAGAGCATTGAGTTGTTGCAAGCTATCTTTCTGGACATTAGTGATGTCTCAGTCCAATTTTTTTGCCATTCTTAGGGTGTTGTAGTCATTATTAATAGACAACAATGCCTTATTTCCATAAACCAACTCAGAGGGGGTGAAACTACTAGTGGTTTTCTACCTAGTATTATTGGCCCAAGTGGAGTCCAAAGTGAGGTTGGCCAATCACTTATGGTGCTATTGAAAAATGTATTCAATATTTTCTCTAAATCTCTATTCATGAGGTGGAGCTACCCATTTGTTGGAGGATGATATGGAGTGAATTTTTTGTTGCTTATATGATGTTGCTCCATGATTCCCTCAATTAAATTTGAAGTGAAGTGAATTGAGCCCCTCCCTTCACAAAAGATGTTTTCAGGTAGAAACTTGGCCACCTTGTGCTATGTTGCTTCCTTTATTGGCTTTACTTTAGACCACATTATCAAATAATTAGTGCACATAATGATGTATCTCTTTTATTTGGATGGGGATCAATTGGTCCAATGAAATCCCTGTCCCACTTCTCAAATGGCTCAAGGGTCACTTGAGTTTGCATAGTCATTTCATACTTTAGTATCCTTTTGGTCTCTTTTGGCACTCATGACATCCCCTAGTGTACCTCATATCATGTTAGTGTAGAGTAGACAAATAGTAGCCAACATGAAGAATTTTGAAGGTTTTTCTCTTAGAAACAAGGTGGCCCCCATAGGGTCCATCATGGCATGTTCACATGTAGTCAAAAACCCCATCCTCCCTTACACATCTCTTCAATATCTCATTTCTTCCAAATTTGGACAGATTTTGGTGAATCTAATTGGAAGGGGCATTTTTTTTTATATTAAATGAATCAAATCACTATAAAAATAAATGAAATGCCAAAATACTTTGGGAAATTAAATTTTATAACACTGCATGGTACAGGCCAAACACATGGCAGAAAGGAATGACCAGAGGCCTTATTGGCTCCCAGAAGGGTGGGGCTATGAAGTAAGAGTAAGAAGGAGTGGAAAGATTGATAAGGTATTTTTCTCCTCCTAAGGCCAAGGATGCAGTGCTTGTGTTTTATTTTTAAATACCTTTGTATAGCAAAATTTCAAAAAAATTGTCAAGTAACAAAATAGTATATTTGAAGTAGGCACCATTGAGAATTTCAACTTATTAGTGATTTCTAATATTTAAAAGTTAAGTTAAGAGTTCCTATTAATGTAGTTGAGAATTATATTATTATATCTAACCATCACAATTGTGTGTTTATTTACATCTTTATTATGAACCCATGACAGGGCGTCAGTTCAGATCTAAGAATGAAGTGCTGAGTTTTCTATCAGGAGGAGGAGACAAATTAATACTATTGTTGCTTGCAGCAGAGTGCATAGATAGACTTAGTAGGAATGTTCCAACAAATTAGGGTATTAACTTAGCTCATTAGGAATGTTCAAAATCTCCATTGCTGTAATAAGGAAATAAACATAGAGCTCTAGCTTAGAAATGTATTTTGAAATAATTTTTTATTGCATGCATTTAATGTACCCTATGGGCAGCGAAACATGGAAGGTATTAGAGTGATAAAGTCTACTTCTAAACAAGATATTATATTCCCACTAGAAATTAAGTTGGTTTTGTGATTATTTTCTCACTTCAGTTCTTACCATGTGATTATTCTGTGTTCCCATACCTGATATGTTTCCTCATATGAAAGTTATTACACTAAAAGTATGTAATTGATTTTTCTCTCATGGTAACTACAGAAATGATAGCAAACAGTTTCTATTCATTGCATTTATAGTTCGAAAATATGTAATTGATTTTTCTCTCATAGTGGCTACAAAAAGTATAATTATGCACATTATTCAAAACCTAGATATAATTCAAAAGCATCTCCATTCATAATTAAAAAGAACTTCAAAACATAAAACATATTTAAGTAATTAATCCACCCAATATTACATATTATATAGATTATAATAAATTACAACCCATATATCAAATACTACTATCAAGTAAACATACCCAGAATACAAAGGTCTAAACAAGTTTGAGAATCCATTCATCAATACTTGAATATATATGATGATTATGAGAGTAATACGTGGTGATGCAATACTGATACACATAGTGACGTGTCAAGGTTGGTGTAGCATTCAACACAGGCCTCATATGTTATATGTTATACTCTACTTGACAATATATTAAACCAGTGTTTAGATTATAGGTTACATGTATAGGTTGTTATTATATGTTGCATGTATAGGTTGTTTATGTGTGAGTATATTCAAATAGAATGCAAATAGACTAAAATTTAACTGAAAAATAATAATGCAGTTCGATTGAAAATACTGGTTTATCTATAATAACTGTTGATAGCTATGTTACATAAAGCTAAAAATCTTTCATTTAACCTTCATTACGCCTCTGCTTTGGATCATTTCAGGACCGGACTTTTAACGTTTTCATAGAAGTTGTAAAACAAAAGAGTCTAACCATTTGCTTGTTCCTCGAATAAGAGAGATGTTTCAAACGCGACTATCATATTGGGTTCAATCATGGCTTTGCAGGTATAGGTGCGTCTTGCAATTATGATATGAAAAACAGAATGAAACGCAGGAATCAACTATAATTTTAATGTTGGCTGTTTAAAGTTTGGGTTTCTACTGCCCATTTTTGGAATTTCCTGAATCGAAAAGACAACCAACAATAAATTAAAACTACACCAACAAAGAGATAGCAGAGTTGAAATTAGAGAAGAGAAACACTCTGCTTATGCCTCGCACAGATTTATTGTTTAATGAAGATATCCAATAATTTTAATGTAGAACTGAGAACTATGTGGAAACCCTTAATTGGAGCGTTTACAGGCTTCGGAAGAATTGCATAGAATTCATGAATTACATGTAATCGAATTCATGAATGAAATGCTTGTAGAACTGAGAACTCTGTGGAAAACCTCACCTGGAGCTTCAGAAGAATCACATGTAACAGAATTGACGTGTGGGTCACTTCTATTCTGATTTGAATAAGTTAAAGTTACTTCCATCAAGTGATGTCTGCATCTGTGTCTACTTTCTGTATTTGCGAAGGGTTAATCCAGATGATGTATTCTCCAGATGTCCATCACCCGATGATGTCTACTTTCAAGTGATGTCTACTTTCTGTACTTGCGAAGGGCTAATCCCAAACAATACAACCATGTCCCTTCACCCGGTCCAGATGTGGAATAAAAATTTTCCCAAACAATTTTACAGATGGTGATTCTGTATTTGCGAAGGGTTAATCCCAAACAAGACAACCGTTCTCAACAATTCTCTTGCTCAGTCTTCAGATCTCAACCAAATGGGACTTTAATACATTAAAAAAACATCTTCTTTGACTTAGAAAGACATAGAATAGTGAAAAATAAGATTTTACCTAGACTTAAGAATGAAAGCCATACTTTGACAAATAAAAAATATTTTTCTCTTTTTATATACAAGATATGCAATGTCATACTTACAAAGGTCATTATGAAGGCCTAATCTAGTTACATTCTCCAACACATCCTCTTAACTATAGAGGTATTTATAATCCCATCATGAAGTATAAGGAATCTTAAATTAAAGCATTCTAATAAGAAAAATTCAAATTGACAAGCCATGGATTAAGCATCAATATCATAACCAACATTGTGAATGAGGCCTCTAATTGATGAACTCAACTTTTATGAGAACATCATACTTGAAGTATTTAAGTGACATACCAAACTATCTCTACAGGCACATACCCCATCTAGATGTTCAAATATTATGTCTTTTTACTGCTATTCTTATCTTTGATTCCTAATCCTCAAAGAATATCAATCCCCTTGTACTACTCTTATCTTGTATTCCCTATCTCATCCTCAAAGAGTATTGATATAAAAGTCCGTTTCTATCTTAGATTTTCTAATCCTCAACAAGTTTCAATCTTAGCTCCTCATAAAATCCTCTAGAACCTCTTCTTTTTGCATGGCCTTCACAAAGAATTATGATTGTTAGTATTGATCTAGTGCATGACATATGAAGAAAATAATGTATCTTCCATCATCACTCCCTCTCACTCAAAGAAGAGATGTCTACCAAACAAATATTGCTTCTTAAGTACTCAAGCTTCTTGTATGGAAATTCCTTTGTTAGAATATCAACAACATGTTCATGAGTAGGAATATAGTGTGGTTCCATTACCCCATCTTGTTCTCATGTAGTGGTATTATTGTGTTTGTGTTGATGGCGAAAAATGACCACCTCAACATATAAGGGAGACCACCTAGTGAGAGCCCAACCTAAGCCCTTATTCATTTGATTTGGAGGTTGACACTCACTCTATTAGGTCTAGTTACCCCCTCTCTCCTTGATGACTTATGATATTTCAATTAATTATCCAACAATAATGCACATCTCTATTCGTTCCTTGTTGTGCACTCTTGAAATATGTAACTAGGTTTAGTCTTCATAAATGACATATGTAATCATGATTTTATATATTTGATGTAATGAGAAAAATAAATGTATTATTGTTGTTCTTGAGGCATGGTTTTCATAATCAAGGAACATTTTTTTTAGGCCAAGCTTCCATTATGAGTTCCTAGGGCTTTTCATTGACTCTTCAAGTTCTTAAAATCATTTTCATGTTTGGAAGACCCACTTGGGGCATGCTACATATTGTATTAGTTAATGTTAGATTGAAAAAACCCTCCAAGACCTCATCACAAGTGTTGCAACAAGTCAACCTTCAAAAGGAGTGATCAACCTATCTAGAAGGACGTGTCAAGTTAGGAATGATGACAAGTCGACCTAATATAATGGGAGAGGAGCCTATATATGTGAGGAATCTACCTCGCTCAAGAGATCATTCATCAAGGACCCACCAAAAGGATATAATTGTGAATAGGAAAGGAAGGGAGCCTCTTGATAAGCCAAGAAAAGGAGAAGAAGATCGAAGCCTTCTACCATTGTTTTCGGGTCATTCTTCTCACACGTGTGATTGCAGCTATGGTTTGTGTAGTTAGGTATTGCATACCTTGAAGGAGACAAAATAGAGACCAAGGAACAAGCCTATTTTCTACGTGAATTCAAAAGAAGTGTCCAAGACAAGTGAAGGAGAGAAGCCTCATAAATCTACCCCAATCACCTTATACCCATGGGATCTCTAAAATTATAGGCACACCAAACAATGCAAGCATGTAATAAGAGGTTGAAATTGAAGAAGAAGTTGAAAAAAAAGGTGTACGAGTTTGTTTGACTAGTAGTGACTTGGAAGGAATAAAATATCTTGATGAATAATTTTGACATGGTTCTTTTGTCAAGGGTATATGTCTAGGAATTTGTCACTTGGAAACTCTAGAAGAAGAAGAACCCTTGTGGGTTTTCGTCTCAAAGTTGGAGAGGTTTTGGCCCTCGATCATAGCCTATATATTTTGTCCTTTGTATTATTGTTCATTATGGTTTGGTAGTTGTTTGATGAATAAAAGCTCTAATAATAACAACCGAAATAAGAAGCTAATTAGGTGAAGTAAAATTACATGACAAATGTTTATCAAAGAGATAAATAACCCTATGTTTTTGCCCCAAAATTTCTCAACATGGTGTCAGAGCTAAGGTGTCAAGACAAGGAAGGTCAGCTTAAACAAGGTGATCTAGATTTAAATGGGAATGCAACAAATTATAGAGATAACCATAAACACATAGATGCAGTGAAAATAATACTTCATTTTATTAATGTAAAACACTAAAATATGCCTACAAATGGAAATGGAAATAAACCAGCTAGGGCGATGGTAGCTTATCTCTCAGAAGATATGTGGTGGCTACATGCCTCTGAACTATGTTAAAATGAGGCTCGAAGGTCTATTTATTTTTGAGAAACAATGGAAAACCCTAAACATCCAAAAACCTAACCTTAGAAGATGAAACACCAAAGTGTGGGCCCCATTTGGGTAAATTGGTACATCAACTTCTCAGGGTCGTAATGTTTCCATATGATCTCCGTTTGATGCAAATAATATATCGTTAAAAAGATCTATCTTAGAACTACGACTTTGTGAAGAGAAACATGAATCCATGGACCCATGTTGCTCCCTTTTTCCCAAAAGACGTCGTTTAGGGCCTCAAAATGGCTCTGGAAGTTCATGACTCGAAAAACTGCTAAAAATAGTAAACTGTGCTACAATTAAGGAAACTGAAAAGCTCAAAGAAACAATGGTGGGGGTCCAAGTGGACATGGCGAGTGGCCACCAATATCCACCTGAATCATTCCTCCCCCCTTAGGAAGCAATGGTCCCATATTACGTTGAGTTCCTCCATGAGATGAGGAAACTTCTACTGAACTTTCTCCCTGGTCAAGGAGTTGCCCTACTTTGACAACTTTATATAGTTGGATATTCTGCTCGTGAGTGTGCTTGATCTATGTGACCATGATCCGATCCATTGGAGCTTATTCCATGCAATCTGGATTCAACTCTCGGGGTGTGAGTTGTTCTACAATGTGAGATGTGTTTAGTAATGGTGGAAAGTATGGCCGAAGGCAGTCAACATTGAACACTAGGTGCAGGCCAAGGAATGGGGGAATGCTGAGCTCAAATGCATTGTCTCCCACAACCTTGGAAATGGTGTAAGGACCATCTCAGTGTGGTCTAAGTTTCTGATAGGCTTTGGTAAGGCGTTCCTTTTGCAAATGCAACTAGAGTTTGTCGCCCACTTGAAACTTGTGTGGCACCCGATGTTGATCATGTCGCTGCTTGTACTTGGCATTTGATTTCTCCAAAATGTCATGGACTTGCTAGCAAATATGTTGGATGTTCTCAATGAATTTGTTTGCCTTATCTGCTTCGGACTCGACATGAGCCGAATCTGCATGAGTAGCTACAAATGGCATGGCCACCTCAATGGGACATAGTGGTTGGAATCCCAATCCCACCTAAAAAGGGTTGTGGCCATTCGAGCTGTGGAGAGCCCGGTTGTAGCTATGTTGAACATAGGGGAGGCTCTCATCCCATGTGCATGGATGCTTTGAGTTGTACTTGCGCAGAATGTGTATGATCATTGTGTTGACAACCTCTGTCTAGCCATCAGTTTGAGGATGGAAGGTTGTGGACTTAGTGAGTTTTGTCTCCAGGATTGACGAGAGACTTGACGAAAATGTACTGAGGAACTTGCTATCCCAATCTAAGATAATAGACTATGGCATCCCAAAGTATACCCACACTTGCTCAAAGAAGAGTTTAGTAGTGGCTTGTACTATGATATTCTTGTTACAGGCCGCCATAATGGCCATCTTCGAGAACTTGTTGACGACCACAAAAACATAGTCATTTCCATGCTTAGTGGAAGGAAGGCCTCACATGTAATCCATGGAGATGGATTCCCAAGGTCGACTAGGGGTAGCTAGCAGGGTATAGAGGCCTGGCTTCTTGATGGTCAGTTTAGCAATGGCATGGGCAGTGCATGATCTGATGTACTTCTCGACATCGTGTCCAAGATTGAGCCAATAGAAATACTTCTGCATTACTCCCACTATTTTCTCGAGCTCAAAATGTTGAGCAACCCAACTATAGTGTGCTTCCCAAATCATCTTGACACGCTCAGTTGAAGGAACACAAATGTGACCCAAGTGGCATAACAGGGCATCTTGGAGGTGAAAATCTGGAACATGCTGATTTTCCAATAGTGTCTGGTGTTTCTGGACAAATTCTGGGTTGCTTATGTAGAGAATTTGCAAATCAGAGGTCTCGTGCCCACATTATTTCATCACGGTGGTTAATGCCATGATTGGTGGTCAACTGAGGCAATCTGCAACATTATTGGTGCTGCCCTTCTTATACTTGATATTCAAATAGAACTATTGCAAGTATGTGGACCACTTCTCATGGTGATCATTCTGTAATTTCCCTTGGGTCTGTATGAACTATAAGGGTCGGTGGTTTGTGTGGATGACCGTTTCCTTTGCCAAAATTTAATGCTTCCATTGTTGGGAGGCCTTCACAACGGAATACATCTCTTCGTAATAAGTGGGATAATTATCGATTGTGTCTCAAAGTGTCTCACTATGATATTCCACTCGATGTCCGTGTTGGGTAAGGAATACCCCAATATCATAGTCAAAGGCATCTATCTCGACCTCAAATGGTTGTTGCATGTGTGGTAATGTGAGCACTGGTGTTGAGGATAGGCGATATTTCAACTTTGTGAATGCCCTCAGTTAAGATTCAGACCGAGACAATTTTGTTTGCACTCCTCCCTTGGTGACTTGACTCAAGGGCCAAGTGATATGAGAAAATCCTAACACGAACTTGCGGTAGAAGTTGGCAAGACCTAGAAAGCTGCAGAGCTCTGTGAGAGTGGTTGGAGATGGCCAATCCCGAATGAATTGGATCTTGGCTGAATCCACATGCACCCCCTATTCATCAACACTGTATTCAAGATACTGAACCTCAGTCATGCCAAAATTACATTTCTCCAAATTGGCACATAACTTGTGTTTCTGTAGTGTTTGGAGAACCTGTCGGATGTGGTGGAGGCGCTATTCCCCACTCTCGCTGAAGATGAGGATGTTATCCATGTATACCACTACAAATGAGTTGGTGAATGGCCACAAGATGTCATCCATTAGCCTCATGAAGTTTGGAGGAGCATTCGTCAATCTCAAAGGCATAACCAACCATTCAAAAAGGCACTCCTTAGCTTTAAAGGCAGTCTTCCACACATGAGAGGGTTTGATTGGTACTTGGTGATATCCTGACCTCAAACCAATCTTGCTAAATATTTTTCCCCCTTTAGTTGGTCCAGGAGGTCATCAATCTATGGGATTGGGTACCTATTATAGTGAGTGATCTTGTTCAGCACCCGATAGTTAAAACAGAGTCTCTAAGTCCCATCCTTATTCTGTACCAATAGGATTGGGCTCCCACAGGGCGATGAACTCGGACGGAGGTGACCTTTCAGTAGCAGCTCCTAAATCTACCTCTTGATTTCATCGTTCTCTAGAATGGAGCACCAATAGATTGGTCCATTGGGCATCGGTGCACCTCGGGTCAGATCGATGGAATTCTTGACCTCACAGTGCAAAGGAACCCCTACGGGGGAGGCAAAGATGTCCTCGTACTCCTCCGCGACCTTTTCCATATGTAGTTTTCGTGCAAAGGGGCATTGTCTAGAGCTCGTGGCCACCGTATTCTTCTTTCCTTGAGGGCGTATCATTAAGAAAATAAATTTACCGGTTTTGGAAATGAGCTTATTGCATTGTTTTGCAGTAACCAAAGAGATGGTGGTAGGTGGTGCTACCTCTGGTATCTTGCACAACTTATTTCCCAAAGTAACAATAACAGCACGGGGCCTTCATTCATACACAACATGTAGCTTCCACAAGTATGGTTGTCCTAATAATACATCAAAAACTTCAAGGGGATAAATCTCACACAATACCTTATCCATGAAGGGCTTGATGTTGTATGAAAGGTGACAATGTTGGCTCACACGAAGATCCCGTCCTTGGTAAAGCCACCCGATGGTGTATGGTTGTGGATGTGCTATGGTCGATAAGCCCAACCACTTCATGACCCCTGCCGAAATGAGGTTCTTTCAGCTCTCGCTATCAACAATGAACTGTAGCGGGGAGCCCTTTACCCACATCTCGGAGTGGAAGATATGCTCCTCCTCCTCTAGATCTTCACGTTCTTCATTCTAGATCTTTGTGTTGGTAACGGTGGCATTGGGCTTTGCATCAATAATCTGCTTCCCTTTTTCATTCCCCTTGTTGGGTTCTCACCCAGAGTTAGAACATGCATCTGATTCTAAAACCCTTAGCTCGACCATGAGTGACTGCTTGGTCCAACACTCACTTGTCTTGTGAGTGGAACTCTTATGGAACTCACACCATTTTCTCCTATCCTTTTTTGGCTTGACGACGTTGTTATTTTCTTGTAGCTTTGTTGGGTTGTCTTGGGCTACTCCACCTTGGCTTTGTCCTTTGTTCTACGGTTTGGGGGAACCTTTCCCTTGCTTCAGATTCCCAGATCCAAACTCTCACTTATTCTGTTTAAACTTTTTCTCAACCTTTATGGCATATCAGTATGTTGAGCGAGGAGATGTTTAGGAATTCCATTTCTTCCTGGATGTACTTGTGGAGGCATCCGTGGTATTTGAGTACCAAATGCTCCTTTGAATCCTTGATACCCGACTTTGTGCAAAGGGTATGGAAAATATCAGTAAACTCTAGCACGTCTTGGTGCCTTCCCTACTGTAGCATGGTCCACTTTATGTATTAATCTCATAGCTTTCGACAAGGTAGTACTGCTCCTTGATGGCACCCTAGAATGAATTCCAAGTGGGTGCGGTGGAACATTGTGAGCCTATACTTTCATCCATCTACTCGCAGTAGGTTTCCCACGAGTCCTTGACGTGGGGGGCTGCTTTGAGAAGAGAGAAAAATAATCTTTTCCCGACTCGAAAATTCATGAACAGAAAAATAACCCTCTAGCATATTTAACCATTTATCGACAACATGTGCGTCATTTGACCCTTGAATATGGGGATTTCAAAATTATCTTGTACCTTAAACGGTGTAGCATTTCGAGAGTAGCTATTGGAAGCCAATGTGTCGCCCCATGGGTAGCGGTTATAGACATATTTGGGCACTGCAACCCCAATCATATATGTCCATAAACCAAGGGCTTCTAAGTCCCTAAAAGTCTTGTTTCATACCCTAAAGGAACAAGGTCAGCTGATTACATCATCTCCTAGAAGTTCTCCATAGAAAACTGCTCGAGACTAGTCAAAACTAGACCATACAGACTCCTCAGTGCAAAGGGTGCAATGCATCTCACCTGCCACATGCAAAACGTGCGATGCATACTAAAAGTCCCTTCTATAGGCTACGATGGGCGAGAGTAGACAAATAGTAGAGACAGTTTGTGAGGTGGATGATCATGGAATCTTCCAGAAACTTCTCCTCTGACACTTGCCTCTCTGAATTTGCTGAGGGATGAGTAAGAGATCCTGAATCTCCAAGTGGAATCAAGAACAATCAGAGAGAGGACACTAATAAAAATCCAAGAAGTTGACTCACCCCCCTGCAATCATCTATATATGGATCCCTCATCCCAGAGATCCAAAGGCTGGAATCTCGTATCTTGTAAGGAAGTGTTGTTGGTTTCCTGGTGGAACATCATAGTGTTGGGTGATCTAAGCTTTTCATGAGGTGAAGAAGGGCCTTCATGCTGGGAGGATGACAGTGGGTTAGATCAATGGTTTGTAATCCTATCTTCTAATCTTTATATCAATAAAGTTATTCGCGTTTTCCTCCACATTCTTATATGTCTGATAATATATGCATTTGTGTGGTCAATATATATCTACTCCTATATTGTTTATGTTTGTAGATCTCTGCACTTTGAAGGTATTATGCTACTTTGACTTTACAAGTACTCTTTGAAACAGAGTAATCAAGGAAGGAGTGACAAAGATCCGTCAGAGGGGAGAAGGAACAAGCAGGGAATCAAATGAAAGATTGAGGTTGGTATTCTTTTCTCCTCGCCTATCTACTTCTGAAAATGAAAGTAACTTTAATATGTTTGTTTCTAAGATAGCTACCCGTCTTAGTGGGACTAGAAGCTTTGCATAGACAGTAGATTTCTAGATAACAAAATGGTGACTCTGTTGGGGAGCGAATATATTTTTTTCTTGTCTATATTTGCTTACTTTATAAATGACATACGGAGCCTGAAGTCAAGCCAGCTAGCCTTCGAACTACATTAGTGCAAAGTAGATCAATGTTGCTTCAGTCTATCTCCGAGTTTTGTTTATAAACTTAACAATTGATTTGCAAACATCCTAATTTCCTTGGTGGTGGCTAAAGTAGCCTCATTAGATCAGCCCCTGTAATTTTCATTTACTGATTATCATTAGCTTGGCTTAAATCCATGAACTAAGCTGCAAACTGTAACGAAGAACCAAGTTTAAGTCTCGTCCCTGGACCATCGCACCTTCTCCTCTTGGGAATCTAGATGCATCACACCTCCCGTGTGCAGTAGGTGAGATGCATCGCTCTTTCCCTGTGTTATAGGTGTGATGATCAGATAAGACTTCTTTTGCTTCCAGATTTTGGTTTTTTGTTCACTCTCTTCAGTCAGGAGTTTGTTGTCTGTGGCTAGTATACCACTGTGGAAACTCCCTTCCTTTGCATCATTCAGCCTACATTGTAGAAAGAACTGTAAATGTTTTTATGTATTGTTCGCCTTTTATGGTCCTCCTTTACAAAGAAGCAGTGTAATCAAACTGTCGTCTTTTGATTTGGAAGTGTCGCAAGTGTCGTTTTCAGTCAAGGAAAAGAATCCTACTATTCTTGATGGTCAATTACACTATTACTCTTGTATTTGATTTGAATTAATAGTTTTTTCAAGTGTCGAAAACAATTTTCCATTCAGAATCGCAAAGTGTCTTCATTATCTTCCTTTCATCTTTTGAAGAGAAAATCGTTAGTACTCTCACTTGAAAGTGAAAACAAATACATGCATGTGCATTTTCATTTAGACTGCTTGTTGATTTTGATTTAGGACAGTGCATCTAGTGTGTGCTCTCTGCTCTATGTTGAAAGAATCTCGCTTCTCTTTCCTTAGTAGCTAGGATTTTCGTTGGAAAAAGAAGATTAAATGACTGCTTATCATCTTAGATTGCATTTTTGGAATTGTATATCTACATCATGCGGTGAACCTCAAAGGAAAACGTCTTAAGAAAGATCAACTAAAAAATAAATTCAATGAACATAAAAACAGTTTGGAACCTAACGCACAACATTTAGAAGTCTAGGCTAGAGATGTATTATGGCATCGTAAAGCCTTGTAACTATCGCTTTCACTGTAGGTTGGGTGATTCCTCCTCTTTGATATGGCAAGTGCCAATATGAGCTTGTGCTCCCACATACCATTGAATATATATTGGGAGACCATAATAGGCTATATCCTTTATCCTTAGGAATCCGTGTCTACTACCCTATCGATCGCAATGCACAGAACACAACATTCAGGAAGATTGATTTCCATACCGTAAAAAGTATTCTACAGTTTTGCAATTGGTTTGGTAATCCCTCTGTCTAGATTTCCAGAGTAGTCTCTTTCATTCCTTTTTAGACTCCTTAAATGAAAATGTCCCTCTCAGCACTTGTCACTTCAAGCTCATTAAAAATCGAAGGCAAATAGAGTCATCTTTAGATTTTTCTTGACTCTTAAAAATTGAAAAAGCAAGTTGTGTCAAAGCGTCATAAAATTTATTTTAATCGTAATAACGTCACTATTCCCTCACTGGTCTTAGGTTGAGGAAAATGGAGTCCACTAACCAAGGATTTCCCCTTGGAGGAAATCCTAGTCTGTTCTCCTCTTGGGGAGATGTCGGTGCACCTCATATGGCCACATTGTCCCTCCCAGGACTGACAATCAGCTTTCCAATATGGCTCTTCTCGACCTCTGTCGTTCAAAACACCACGATTCCTGAGCAATCAAGTCAACAACTAAATAATACTAGAATTACCCCCCAACCTTCTGCTTCACTTGTTTCTCCCTCCCCTCCTTCCTCTTCACTTGGTGAAGTTGGTAAAGCTAAAAACCAAGTAACTCAGAATAACAAGAAAGGAGAAGGAGAAGGGGAAGAAAAAGAAGGAGCCAAAGGCAAAAAGGGGTAACCGTGCATCATCTAAAGAAAATCCACACACTGCACCATCCAAACCCAAATCTCCATGTGTCATTTGCAAAGAGGATCACTATCATCGAGATGTACCATTTCAAATCATTGTACAAGCTTACAGAATGGTCATGGTCGGTACCATCATAGATGAAGGGGATTCTATGAGTATCCTTTCCTTTCAAGGTTAGGTGGTTGGAGCTAGAATCACTTTTGTTCAAATGGACTGAGCTGGGAAGTGTTTCTATCTACTACGCAGATGTAAACTATCTTGCAAATGCAAGAACTTCTATATGGTAGCCTAGAAACTCTATTTCACTATACTTGGGGGCATGCAAACCATTTTGCATGCAAGTGAAGAGCGACCATTTATTTTCTTAATTTGTAGATTCTCAACCCTTTAAACTCATAGGATTGGTCGTTCCTAGCTCACATAAAGAAAGGATACGGAGCAAAGCTTCGAGTGGTGCAAGCTCCATAAAAATGGAACCTATCAATGAGACATCCTTATTATACAACTAGCATGAGTAGTTTTTATGCAAAGTTCAATCTCGTTAAAAATTAAACCTAAGCGATGAGAAAATGTTTCCCCAAAGTTTAAGCTCATTAAAAAACAAACCAACCTCTCGTAAATAAGCATTCTGAATGCATTATCATCAGCTTTTGAGCCCTGGTCGTGTTCTTACCATCACCTCCACTCTATTTTAGCCGATCATACGCCTCCATTTGATTGTTTACCCTTTTTAGGAACAACTATGACGAGTGATTCTGTTAGCCATCCTTGTGACATTGTCGTGATTGGAAAATTCCAAACCTTACCTGGAATCAGGTGCTACTCGAAAATATCACTCATTCCTCAAAAAATGAGTCTCTTTTCATCTGAGTCGTAAAATATGAAAATATTCCCGAGCAATTAGCCTCTTTATCTCGTTAAAGCTATCACAAGTGCTATCCCTCCTCTAGATTTTAATCTTTTTATTATTACACAAAAATATCGAGCGCTTGTCTTTTTTGGCTCATTAAAATTATCAAATATTTTTCGGACTTAAGGGATTATATGACGAAAAAGGATTACTAGATTTTCCTTTCCATCCCTTTTCAAACTCTCTAAAATTGAAAAAGGACTGAGTTTTCTTTGTCGTTAAACTCATTAAAACCAATAGCGACAAAGTTGTCCATAGAGACAAGAACGAGCTTCATTGTTGCTAGGATCATTAAAACATAACGATGGTTTTGCTTGAAGGGAAAATTATAGAACAAGCACATGTTATCCTCCTCAAGCTTGATAAAAAATAAAGAGGTACTAGTCAGCAATGACTGGGGAAAAATTCGGGAAGAAAACTTGAACAAAATTTATTGGTAGTGACTCACTCTCGAACATGACACTTTCACTCCATCACCATGATTGAGTCGGGTTGGGTTATTCCGTTCACCGGTCATAATACCATTGGTCCGTCGTACGATCCATCTTTGGGGTTAATGCTACCAATCCATTTCAGTGTTGCCTATATGTTTAGGAGAAGTCGATCAGAGAATTCACCAACCCAGCTTGTGTCTCATCCGCTGCAATACTTTCACCCTTCATTCTTTCGTGAGCACCACCCTGAACCCTATATCATCAGATCGTTTTCACCTTTGCAAAATCATTTGCTTCGTTCCATGTCGTAGATGTGGGATTCATTAAGGCCCTCCTATGATGGGTTACTTCTTGTCGACGACAGCTCATTATCCAAGAAGTCGATCTAGGAAGAAACCTTTGAGTACTTTGAAGCTTGCATGCCTCAATGGCAAGTTTCTCACTTCCGGCGATAGGTTTACATCAATGCCCTTCGATCGAAAGATTTTGCGTGGTGTGCGATGCCAAGTCCCATTTTCACACCATGAAAATTGTACTGTATTACCTTGAGGGTCATCATCATTATCGGTGATTCCTCTCATGCCTGTTAACAACTTACATCATTGGCTGGTAATCAGGTGATGTCTTTCCATGTTCGACTCCAGAAGATTTTTCACATGGACCGACTTGTACTTCGGGCGATGATTGGATGAGTTTGAAGACCGCAGATCTAGTTTCACCCATTCGGGCTGCAATATATTCAAGAAAATAAAGACATCAAATGCACATCATTGTTGCATAGATGATCATTCGAATCAAAGGATGATGGCTCTATCAGAATCATCAGTCTTCCACACAGACGGTTGTCTATCCTATGTACATGAAAATGAATTTATAAAGCTGAGCATGGGAATTCCCGCCTCAGCTAGATCATGAAAATGTTATGAAGATAATGTGTTGTATTGTACCTTATTACACGTCGCCTTCTAGTTCGAAAAACCTTGCATTCTCATGATAAAGCATTTCACTCGACATCAAAAGATTTTCAACCTCATGTTTTAGGGGGCAACTGTTATAGACATATTTAGGAATTGCAACCCCAATCATATATGTCCATAAACCAAGGGCATCTGAGTCCCTAAAAATGTTGTTTCATACCCTAAATGAACAAGGTCAGCTGATTACATCATCTCCCAGAAGTTCTCCACAAAAAACTGCTTAGAACTGGTCAAAACTAGAACATACAGACTACTTAGTCCAAAGGGTGCGATATATCTCACATGCGACATGCAAAAAGTGTGATGAATACTAAAACTCCCTTCTGTAGGGTACGATGGGTTAGAGTAGACAAATGGCAGAGACAATTTGCGAGGTGGATGATCATGGAATCTTCCAGCAACTTCTCTTGTGACACTTGCCTCTCTGAATTCGCCCAGGCATGAGTAAGAGATCATGAATCTCCAAGTGGAATCAAGAACTATCAAAGAGAGGGCACTAATCAAAATCTGAGAAGCTCACTCACCTCCTATAATCATCTATATATGGATCCCTCATCCCAGAGATCCAAAGGCTGGAATCTTGTATCTTGTAAGGAAGTGTTGTTGGTTTTCTGGTGGAACATCATAGTGTTGGGTGATCTAAGGTTTTCATGAGGTGAAGAAGGACTTTCATGCTGGGAGGATGACATTGGGTTAGATCAATGGGTTGTAATCCTCTCTTCTAATCTTTATATCAATAAAGCTATTCATGTTTTCCTCCACATTCTTGTATGTCTCATAATATATGCATTTGTGTGGTCAATATATATCTGGTCCTATATTGTTTATGATTGTAGATCTGTGCACTTTGAAGGTATTATGTTGCTTTGACTTTACATGTACTCTTTGAAGCAGAGTAATCAAGGAAGGAGTGGCAAAGATCTATCAGAGGGGATAAGGAATATGTAGGGAACCAAGTGAAAGATTGAGGTTGGTATTATTTGCTCCTCTCCTATCTACGTCTCCTAAAGGAAAACAAAAGAAACTTTAATCTATTTGTTTATAAGATAGCTACCCATCTT
>APFE031606757.1:64608-105561 GCA_000404065.3 Pinus taeda
TACATTGGTTAATGTGATTTTTCATGTGTTTGATATATTACTAGCTAATATCAATTATAGTTATTAATTTGGTTGTGCGAGTAAATAAAAATAAAAATACAATAATTGTATTGATTTCTCTTCCAATTTCATTTAGTTATAAAAATATGAAAAAGATTTGAAACCTTGTCCAAATAACAGGGTAATTATAAATTTAAAATGTACATGAATCATATATGTCATCATGTTTATAAGAATCCCATAGCAGAAATTCTAAAACAAGTTATTATGAATATATTGGTTGTTCTTTGAAAACACCACATCAAACATTTTATTGTTAAAGTAAATAATTGTTTTTATAAGAGAAAACTATACACCACAAGAACTCTTCGTGAACTAGTTATTTCACCACATGGATTCCATTGATTAAACGAAAGTGTACATAGTAATGGTAGTGACAGAACTTAAATATAAATCTAGGTAATCTAACGAACATTGAGTATTACAACTTCACGGAAAAATATGGAAGGGTTGAACTAACATCCATGTACGTGGAAGAAAAATCTGCATGCATACCATCAATGATTTTGAAGAGAGTTGAGGGTCTACCTATAATAACCAATATCAAGATCTATTAGACAAGTCGCATCAAAATTCTAGAAATCTATAGGAAGTGTATTGAAAGTTTTCCCCGCAAGTTGATGTAATTTCCCTGAGTGTCATGTACCATAATACCTATTGGAGAGAAGTTTTTTCACTAACACTAAAAAGTAAATACTCGAATAACTAGATAGCTAGGTCAGGAAAGAATGAAATAGGAGGGTACAAGGGTTTTACCTTAAGAAATCACCCTACAGAATGCCGTGTTGGTCTCCAAAGGGGCAGCCATTAAGACTCGTCACCTAAATCATTAAGGAATACAAAAGTTGCAAAAGAGAAAGGATTGTCAATAAATATATAAGAAAATTGAGAATGTAATCCCCAGTTGACTTGAAGATATCCCAGGCAACATGGATAGGAGAAAACGAAAAGAAATTGGCTCCCTAACGACATGGCTAAAGCAGATTTGCCGAACTTGTTCTTCAAGAATTGATCTGTGTTAATCGAAGGAAAATGAATGAGAACGTAATTGTTAATAAAATATTGGCAATGTGGTAGGGGCATATCAGGAGTGCAAGATACACTGGGGAGGTCGTAGGGGAACCAACATCAAAGAAGAAGTATTGGAACTAGGGGTCTACTTTAGTTATGTGCAAGATACATTGGGGAGGTGGTAGGGTAACCAACATGAAAACATAAGCAATGGCACTGTGGAGTTTATTTTGGTTAGTTACCTTCCCTAACATTCCAATACTCCACATCTATGGGGATTTACAAACCATTATCAATCATGTACTAGGAAAGACCCACATTCAACAACCACACCTTGAGGACTCGCTCTGGAAAATTGATAATCTCATGAGAACATTCCAAGGTATCTCCATCCAACATATTAGCACTATTCACAATTCCACTGTTGATGACATGTCCAAACTTGGTATTTGGGCTCAGCATGATGGAATGCACATCCACTTGGTGAGGGATACACTTTTGATGTTGGTTTTCTTCCATTCCCCTGAGCTGGACCAAGGTTCCCAATTCCACTATTGATGACATGCCCAAACTTGATATTTGGGCTCAGCATGATGGAATGCACATCTAGTTGGTGATAGAGGGATACACTTCTGATGTTGGTTTTCTTCCATTCCCTTGAGCTGGACCACTGCTTTTTCTTATCCAATTTATGCCCTTGTTATAGTTGCACTATTATGATCTACTATGTTTTGTTTTTCCTTTTCATATGCCCGAGGTTTCCGATATCTTGTTATTTGGGACATCAATGAACATCTTATTTTCTAATTTCAATTTCATCACTAATGACTTATACTGAAACATGTGTGATATGGTATTAGATACCTTATGGTCTATTTTTCTTGTTTAGATGATGCACCTCATTTGATGGTGCTCCTAATATGCATATATGTGCTGGTTTTTATTAATACAATACCAGTTTTTTTTCACACTAGAAAAAATAATGGCAATGTTGAGAGTAAAATTATATATGCAATGACAGTGTAGAGTATGTTAGACGTAAATTTTATCTGTGGAAAGAATGAATCCGAACCCAAGGGGGCATTGCATAGTATTTCCCCTTTGTAAGAAATATATTATGTTTACTGTTCATAGAAAGCCCTAATTTATCAAAAGGAGAGGTGCAATTTGAGTAACTTAGATGAAACCCATGTCCAGTCAAATAAAGAGAAGAAAAAATAAAATAACTAAGAAACCAAAGACAAATCATACCAAGACTTAACTGATAGGGTCACACATTTTTCAATTACTCTAGAGTTTTCCTATGAGACCTGTCACGAATGCCAAACACTTGTTATTTAGGAATAAACTGACATTTTGAATTTGAATTTGAATATATAAGGAAAGAAAAAAGAGAAAACAAATCATGACTCTTCCAATAGGTTTCTCTATCAAGCTCAAGCGCTAACATAATATCAAGTAAGAACAACATTCTGAATGTTCCATGACTGTAGCTAGTGAGAAGGCGAAAATAAATAACATACAAGAGTGGTCATGATAAGTTGGGTTGATTTAATAAGATAGGGATTAACCTTAGCAAAATGTTGCAATGAAACTTATCACATGTAGGTTGTAGTTATTTACAAAATTTATTTTTTAAAAATAAAAATTAGATAATTAGCATAACATAAAATTATACTTCTTGTTCACAAATTTTATGGATGAAGAAGAAATTGAAAGACATTAAGGTATATTTGACTATTATGAGTCCAATCATGTGTGGTAATACTAGTGCCATCAATATCTTTAAGAATCTCAATCATGCACTCAAATATCAAGCACATCAATATCTTTAAGAATCTTACTATGCACTCAAATATCAAGCACATTACTATCAAGTTCCATTTCTTAAGAGAACATGTTGCGGGGTTCAACTTGAAGATATGGCCAATAAATACCAACTTACAAACATATTTACTAAGGAACTTGCAAGACAACCCTTTGAGTATCTCATGGAGTAGACAGGGGTTGTGACTTCTCCTCCGGAATGAAAAAATTATAGTAAGTGTTAACACCCACTCAACATGTGGGACCAATTAACATCAAAGGGGTAGAATATTATAGGTGCTTGGGAGAAGAACAAGTATGAAGAAGATCATGCCTAGTTTTAGTGTTTCTATCACTTCCAAAGGGGGATATTGTTGGATAGTTGGCATTATCTGAATGGTTGGTCGCACTTGGTTGTTCTAATTGATATCAACTTGAATAGAATCAATAGATTATGGAATTGATGTGCTTGATTTGTTAATCTAAGGAGGAGTCCCATGGTTTTTTCAATATCTTGTAGAGAAATTTCATAGTAAGACCCTCAGAAAAGTCATAAATAATGATTATGATGGTTCAAAGACTTAGGATTTTGAGGCATTTCTACATTGGGAGATTTTCTCTTATGCTCTTACTTAGGGCACACTTGGATAGTGATTTGCAAAATATTTTCAACTTTATGAGGAAATCCATAAATGGTTTCCACGATCAAAAGCTTTTGATAATCAAAGTAATTAGCTTGAAGTCCTTAAGAGGAGTTGCTAGAGTCCTAGAATGTGAGAATCCTAGAATCTTTGAGATCTATTTAAAAGAGAAACAAGATGGCATGGAGTTGTATACTCAAGAAAAAAAGCTAGAAGGTTGGAACCTTGGAGTATGAAGTTTATTTTAAAAGGCTATGGTATTAGGCTGAAGTAGGGAAGAAGGAAGCTCAGTATTGTAGAAGGCCTAGAAACCGAGAATCGTGGAAGGTTAGAACTCCTTAACATCTTGTTAAGTCAATTCTTTGAAATCACCAAGTTTGCATGTTGTATGAATTTACATAGGAAACCAAGGATCTAGGGACCCTTTCTCTCTCCTCTCCAATGAAACATTGCAATATTTGATTGGTTGTGAGGAGCTAACATTGGTAGATGATTTAGGCATGAAATAGTTGTATGGGGGACATAAAGTAGTGAGATTCAAAATTTTTGGGTGGTCTAATGGGGAAAGTCCACCTAACACATGTCACCACTCAAGAGAAGCCAAGTGAGGTTGATGATATAATCATGATGTCACCCCAGAAATCTTGTATTATCTTGTTAAAATAACATTTTGGAGGCGTTAAGACAAGGAGATTGAGATGATGTATTGACATTTGAAGCATGTACACAAGCACATAAGCCCCAAGGAGGACCCTCAAGGGCTTAGAAGCTAAATTCTAAGTTGTACCATGTCCTATGGTGGAAAATCAATAGGATGTGAAGAAAAAGGGGCTATAGGTGAAGCCCAAAACACCAAGAGTTCGTAAAGAACTTGAGAATCATTGTTAATAAAAGTTGCAAGATGTTGGCTCATGGTGTAACTAGTGACTATCAAGATGGTTGAGTCAACAAATGTGGAACACGATTCTGAGAGAAGATTGATGGGTTGTTGATTTGCTAAAGAAAGTCATCCCTCACCTTGCTAGCACTCTTCATTGAATTAACTGCAGAACATATCCATACTAGAGTACCTGGATCCCTATCATCAAATTAATAAGCATGGGGAGCCTTGTTAGATTGTGTAGGTTGACCCAAAATTTATGCTCATGATGGGGGAAACTTAGGTGGCCATTATGGGCATTAATTATAATACAGTTGTTGTTGTTGAAGTGTAGAAAACACTCAAATCCCATTTTGTTATTTAATGTAGTTGGAGTGTCTATGCTTCAGACGCAACAAAAGGAAGGAGTGTCCTGAGTAAAAATACACTTGTGAAGCATGAATGGAAATTTAATCGTCAACAGAAAGAGCATCGCTTCTAACGTTGTATAGGAACAAAATAGAGGAGTGCAATTGAGAAAAGTGAGAGTGTGTAGAATTTTTATGGGATGAAGAAGTGAGATTTATTGAGGGTGAAAAAAAAGGGTGTGACTATGTCCAAATGTTAGTAGTGATACAATTTTAGAGAGCTATGAGATCAAAGCTTGTGGAGTAGTAGAGATCACATTTCAGACGAGAAAGGTGTAGAGCACAGAGAAAGAGGTTGGTAATATACTAGATCATATTTTATATTTATATCTATATGTATTTACTTCTATTTTTAGTTTGAAAATTGTATGAAAGCTGCAACAGTGGCGAGATCAAGTAGTGGCTTGAATTCATAAGAGGTTGATGTCTCTTTGCAAGTTATGGCTTGCTATTAAAGGGGAATGGGACCTCCTATGAGTGGGTGCTCACAAACAACTTGATGTAATTAAGTGGATGCATAAATTACATGATAATAACAACAAATTGGTGGTTTTATACTTTTGGATTTCCAAGTAAAAATATCTTTTCCAATATTTGTGTCTGTTGCTAAGTTAATGTATGTTAATGTCTTATCTAATTGTTCATGTTTATTGTAGTATCAATGCTCTCTCAAATATCTGAAAATGGTGAAAAGAATTTAAGGTTTATACATAAATGTTTAAGAACACCACTATTACTCATTCACCCCACACCCACTTAGTAATTCATTATTTCAACATATGTTAAAATTGGCAACTAGGGCCAAACTCCATGTGGGTCATATTATTTATGGCAACTGATATTTTTATTGGATTATGTTATGGACAAATTGTTAAGCCGGCCAACAACTTATGTAGTCTCATAAGCCCAACAATCATGTCTGTTCAACCTCTACGTTTTAATATAAATAGAAGACGACTTCAAGTCATTTCTACACACACTTGGATCTCTTCCTCTCTCTACTTGTCTTTAGCTTTTATTAGGATGAGAGATCCTAAGGAAAAGAAAGAAAAGCTGGAATAGTGAGAAACGCTGGAAAAGCTGGAATTGCAAGAAAAGCTAAAAAAGCTGGAAAATCCAGAACTGCCAAAAAAGCCGGAAAAGTCAGAAAAGTTGGAAAAGCTAGAACTGTTGGAAAATCCAAAACTCTCGGAAAATCCAAAACTACCGAAAACGTTGGAAAAGATGGAAAAGACAGAAATACCTGAAAATCAAGAAAAGCCAAAAAAGCTGGAAAGTCCAGAAATGCCGGAAATGTCGGAACTACCAAAAAAGCTAAAACTGCTAGAAAATTTGGAACTACTAGGAACTCATGAAATAGCTCAAGCATCTGTCTCTGAAGGAAGGCATCATGATGTATGAGATAATGGGAAACATAATAAGAAACATGATGATATGAGCATGGGAGGCATAATGGTGCATGGTGATATGAGCATGGGCAGCATAATGATGAATGAGATCATGAGCATGGGCAGCTTGATGATGAATAAGACCATGCAAGATGCAGCATGATGAGCAGCATGAAGATGAGAGTAGCTCACTTATCAAGGTTCAACACATGTGAGAGTACATCAAGGTGTCACACGGTAATGTGCACCAAATAGATGAGATGCAACACCACGATAGGTGAACAAGTCACCTTAGAGAATCAGTTAAAGCAATATGTATTCAACTGATCTCATACTGATATCAAAAGTCAAAGTGAATGACTTCTATTGTAAATGTACTATCTCTTTCACTTTCTTTGCTGAACTTTTAAGAACATAAAAGAAGAATTGATCAAGGGTTTCCCCACATTGTGGGGCTTGTCCCTTTCTTGCACCACATCTTGTGTCCTCTTATGTTGGCTTGCCTTCTGTGATTTATATTTATGTTCTATCTGTAGTTTACTTTATGCTGATGTGATTGCTAATGCAGAAAAGAAATTGAAATAAATTTCTCTTGCATAGAACATACCTAAAATTAACAAAATTAAAATTAACCGGAAAAGCCGAAACTCTCGGAAAAGCCAGAAAAGTCGGAAAAGCTAGAACAACTCGAAAAGCCAGAAAAGCAAGAAAATCCAGAACTGTCGAAAAAGTGAGAAAGTACGAAATTGCGAGAAAATCTGGAAACACCAGAAAAGCGAGAAATACCAGAAAAGCCAAAAAATCTAGAAAAGACAGAAAAACCAGAAAAGCGGGAAATGCCGGAGCTGTGAGAACTGCTGGAAAAGTTGAAACTACTAGAAAATTCAGAACTACCAATAACTGTTGAAATAGTCAGAGCATCTGTCTCCGAAGGAAGGCATCATGATGTATGAGATAATGGGCAGCGTCATAAGCAGCATGATGATATGAGGATGGGCAACATAATGATGCATGATGATATGAGCATGGGCAGCGTAATCATGAATGAGATCATGAGCATGTGCAGCTTGATGATGAATAAGACCATGGAAGATGTAGCATGATGAGCAGCATGAAGATGAGAGAAACTTAGTCATCAAGGTTCAACACATGTGACAATATAACAAGGTGTCACATGGTAATGTGCAACAAATAGATGAGATGCAACACTATGATAGGTGAACGAGTCACCTTAGAGAATTAATTGAAGCAATATGTCTTCAACTCATCTCATGCCGATATCAAAAGTCAAAGTGATTGACTTCTACTGTAAATGTACCATCTCTCTCAATATCAATGTTGAACTTTGAAGAATATAAAAGAAGAATTGATCAAGGGTTTCCCCACATTGTGGGGTTTGTCTCTGGCTTGCACCACATCTTGTGTCCTCTTTTCTTGGCTTGTCTTCTGCTATTTATATTTATGTTCTATGTGCAATTTATTTTATGCTGATGTGATTGCTAATGTGGAAAGGAAATTGAAATAAAATGCTCTAGCATAGAACATACCTAAAATTAACAACATACTAAATCACATGCCATCAATTTCATATGGAAATACATTTTTAAAATAAGGTTGAAAAAATTATAGTATGTATAGATATGTTTATGCAAAGTAAACATGAGTTTAGTTATGCATATAAAAACGTGACTCTTATGCCATGCCACATGGCTCAATACACCCACAACCATCTTAGTAATTCCCTATAACACATAATGAGATGAGGTTTGTTACATGTGGTATAAGGTTGGTAGGTTTAAATAATTGAGGCCTATGAGCCAATCGAGAGCTAAAAATAACAAAATAATTTCTTGTTACATAGAGGTAAGAAGTAGAGAAGATAGTGATGGCATAAGCATATGCAAGACCTCTTGATGAGCGAGAGCAAATCTACATCACTTACTAAAACATAACTACTCGAAACAAAAAAAATACTTGGGACTTGCAGGGATTATGGAAAAATATGAACAATTAACGAAAGCCAATTCTGAGCAAGAAATTATCATTAAGAATTTAAATGAAAAAAAATTCAATGACGAGACCAATCACAACTAGTATTGAACAAAGTAAAATTTTGTGTACAACAACAATGTCACATATAAGTAAATATGTATTATTTTTTGTTTACCTTATGTTCTTCTTTAAAATGGAAGAGTATTATATTGTGAGTAATAATTATTCTTTAGTAACTGGATTAATATGTTTAATATGTTACTTGTTTATTTTCATAATGCCCCTACCTATGGAAATAAGGGATGCTCGGCATCAACAAGTTTACATAGTTTTGTAACACCCTCCTTCCACATCTACCAAAGCAACGTGCGAGTCCAGGTGATCATGTCACCAGAGAACACTATGATATGATTTGACATCCTAGGTAATGTTAAGGAAGTGCAACCTAAGGAAACACACCATACAAACATCGAGCATGAGCATGAGGACCCTCAAGAATGAACCCAACCTTTATCTTAGGAAACCACCTGGTGCCACTCATATTTTGGACCACTCGACCTCTACATGCTCTCATGCTATGGGCATGCCAGTGTAGGTTGTCACTAGCCTGAAAGCCAACATCTATGGCCTATTTTGCATAGTTCTCTCTCAGCATCCGAGGGAATTGAGCCACTTTTTCACGCCCAACGCTGAGCTCACTACCCATAATTGTTGTAATTTCAAGAATCTATTAAACATTTTCTTACAAGTCTAATAAACCAAGAAATAAATCTAGGACTAGGCTTAACCATCCCTAACTAGGACTAACATTATGTCAAACACTTGGCATTAATGAAATCTATAGGTATAAACCACATATCTAAGAATAGGGGTTTCATAGTGATGTGAGATTCGCTATGAAGGATTGTATCCTTATCACATTAGATGCATTATCATCCATTGTTCATTCATATACAAGTAAAAACATGATGGGAGCCATACATAGCGACCATCATAATACATATTCATAACTAGCATAATAACAACAGAAATACCAAGGTATCAACAACCATATAATCCAGACATAAAATGATATAATACTAAGGAGATAAAAAGGATAAATAACCTCATATTGATGAAGCAAAATCAAAACCTGGGGCGGGACTTCCACGTTCCACTCGATCGTAGCATGGCTAAGCCACATCTCCCTTCAACCATTCACCCCTATGTCACATTCCAAGAATGAATTTGGGATCTCGTACCACACATCAATCCAAAACCATTTAGGACTTTGAGAGGTCATCCACCTCAACCCATCAACATTGATTCCACTTCAAAGTTGGACATCACAAAACCATCATCATATTGTTCTCTATCCGAGCATTCCATGGCTTCAAGAGCATTTGTTCCAATGAAGGTTTCAAGCAATAGTAAGTCAACCCACAGTTGTTGTCAGGCTTCTAGAGTGTTTTTCCAACAAGGGCTTTGAGTACTAGTAACTCAACCCACTGAGGGCTTCTAGAGCATTTTTCCAAGGAAGGTTTCAAGGATTAGTAAATCAACCCAAGAAGTTATAGGGATTCGACAGTCTTTATCCAACTATGGCTTCCACGGACTACTAACTCAACCCAAGCTAAGAAAACATGATAAAGAACCAAAATAAACAAGGAAATAAACCCACAATATTGATGGCTCTCTAGGAAATGGAAAATCTAGGCAATCCATTGTCAATCGAGGAAATCCTACATGCCAATGACTCATCATGACCAATAATCCACATGCATATGCCATGGATGTGAAATGTAGTGAGAAGAACATACATCCAACTTGGTAACTACAAGCAAATACCTTCATAGTTGTTGATCCCAATGTCCTCTTGCACTTTACTACTCTTCCTTTATCTTCTTTCTCCAAAAGCCCAATTATGCCACACCCTCCAAGAGTGCTCCAAGAAAACTCTAAGTATCCAAGAGTATGAGAGAAAGAGAGAATAATTAGAGAGTTCCAAAATCGAACTAAAGAAAGGTTATAAAAAGCTTGCCAGCTAATCCTCATAAGCCTTTTTATGAATGACGACTTTATTTTCTTCATTTTCAATTATTTTCCTTCATTTTCCTCCTCACTTGAAACTTGTCACCTTTCACCTCCCTTTTCTCCTAATTTCCATTATTTTCATAAATAAGTGTGCAAAAAATCCCATTTTTCCGTTCCAAATCCTTAGCCATTTACTTTGATTTACTTTTCCCATGTCCTTTGTCATTAAAAAATCACAAGTGATCCCCATCACTATGATTTTTCTTAACATTCAGCTTGGAATAAGTGTCCCATCAACAATGGTTATTAGTTTTCCTTTATTAACTTTTATTACATGGAATATTCGCCAGTGTTGTTACAAAACTCTCCCCCTTGGGGGAACACCATCCTCGGTGTTCAACAATACCTATAATCATAAACTATTGTAAGAAAAACATACTGCTAATGGAGATTGATAACTTATCTCGATGGAGTATCTACAATGATGAGCTTAATGAGAAGAAAACCAAAATGAAAACATAACAAACATAACATCATAATGACATGGCACCCATACTACTTATTGGAGATCTATAACATAGCTCACGGAGGTATTTAAATCCATATACATATTTACATATAACAAAATCTCCAAAACATGTACCAAAACATATACCAAGATATATACTAGAAAAACATGCGAAAACTAATTTGCCTTAACTGGAAAACAATGAAGGATACATAGCCAGCATCTAATTTGTCATCTCCCATGTAGCTTGATCGAGCCCAAAGTGCTTCCACTACACCTTAACCTGCTCGATTGCTCAATCCGAGAGCTTGAGCACCATTTTCTCCAATGTAAACTTAGGCTCTTGCTGGAATTCTCCATCTCGTACCACTTGCAATACAGTCTAGTAAATCACATGATCAACATCTTTAACATACATAGTAAGCAATCACACATGGAAAACATCATGGACATTCACGGTTGGAGGCAGTGCCAATCAATAGGCTCCTAGCCCAATCTTCTCAATAATACTAAAGTGTCCACAAAACTTTGGTGCCATCTTGGTACATGATCCAATCTGTAAGGAGATCTTCTTGAGTTTGATGCACAAGTACACTTGTTCCCCAACCTAGAACTCTATTAACAACCTCCTACAATCTGCATAGCTATTATATATATCATGTGTTTCCTTTAGATTTTTCTTTATAGCATGCATTTCCTATTCCACGTTCGGTCCAATCAATATTATGTTAACTAGATCACTCCAACAGATTGGAGTATTGCAAATCCACCCATACAATGCCTCAAATAGACTCATCTACAAATATTCATGATACCCATTGTTGTAAGCGAACTCTACGAGTGGAGAATATTTTTCCCACATTCACTTTTGATGCATCACATACACCCTGAACATGTCCTCCAATATCTTGTTGACCCTTTGTGTGTATCCACCTATCTGTGGATGATAATCTATAATAAAGGCCAACTCTATGCACAAACCTATGAATAACACCTTCCAAAACTTGGAAGTGAACATTGAATCCCTTTTTGAAACAATCTTCTTTGGAATACCATGTAATCTAACCACATCTCTCATGAATACCTATGCTACATCGCTACTTGATAATGTAGGCTTCGCTGGAATGAAGTGTGTAACCTTTGTCCTCTTGTACACAACAACCATGATGGAATCATGTTGTCTCACTGTCCTCAGAAAACCTATGGTGAAGTCCATGGAAATGAATTCCCATTTCGACTTTGGAATCATAATCAGCTATAGAAGTCCACTTGGATTCTTAGATTCTTCCTTCACATGTTGACAATCAAAACACCTAGCCACAAGCTTTTCTACATCCATCTTCACGCTCAATCAATAATAAAATCTTTCCACTCTTGTGGGTGTCTTTTAATAACTTGGGTGACCAAAATATGGTTTCACATGAAGCTCCCTCAATATCACCCTCTTGAGCTCACTACTGTGTGGCACATACATCATGTCTCTAAATCTAACCAGTCCATTTGCTGTAAGGAAATAGTCCACATCCTTGGCACTTGCACCTGTACCTGTACCACAACTTATACTTGTATGTGTACTACCACCTGTACATGTACCAATACTCTACTATAACCTAGGCATAATTGCAATATATCTGACGTCTTGTTTTCCTCCCTACATGATCCTATCTTGTAAGTATGTCCCATAGGAGCTCATAACTGCTAAGTGAATTACTTGTTCTCTTTCTAAGATCATCTTGCACTCTATTCTCTTTGCCTTTGATGTACTTGATCACAAAATTGAACTCATTGATCATAGCCAACAACCAAGCCTACCTACCATTCAATTTCAGTTGGTTAAATACATACGCAAAGCACTATGATCACTCGTCGATGTAAACTTCCTCCTGAGAAGATAGTGTCTCCACATCTTCAGTACATGTATAATCACTACCAACTCAAGATCATGTGTGGGGTAGTTCTTCTCATTCTCCTTTAGTTTTCGTGACTCATCGCATACCACTTGTCCATCTGCCATAAGGACTCCACCAAGATCTTTCTTAAAGCATTTGTGCATACTCCAAAATCTTTGTTCGGGTCTACAATCTTTAACAATGGTGCATGCATCAACAACTTCTTAAGTTTCTCAAAACTAGCCTCACACTCCTCTATCCATTTGAAATTCTTACCTTTCCTCTGCAATGGTGTTATAGAATAAGAAATCTATGAGAAGTTCCTGATGAACCTCCTATACTAGCTTGTGAATAAGATCTTACCCAAAGATGAACTCGCTTCTTTGTAAGTGTAGCCAACTTCACTAACCAATATTCTACATGAAATTCCTTACTGAAGCCACAATTATGCACCAAGTCAAGACTAACATAGCTATAATTAGATTGAAGATTAATAAAAATATAAATAATTTGATCACAAAGCTTACCATCAATAGAAATGATATATGCATGATGGCTTTCCTGTTTGTTATCCAATGATACATAAATACGAAGAAAACTCTCACCAACATCCCTAATAGTTTGTGCGTCCTGTGGACTACATATCTTAGGCCTACCACCCTAATTTTGTGCACAATCTCTTCTACGATGATCTTTGCCACAAGTCCAACACTTTACAAGCTTCAAGTCTCCCTCCTTGTTTTGTTCTTCTAATGGAAATCCTTGTCCTCTATGTGATGCATTGAACTTCTTATATGGCACTACATTCTCTTTATTATCTCTAACCTGATGTCTTTCTCACTTTCTATCCTATTTTCCCTTGTTATTTGAATTACCTTTTGAGTCTTCCTTAGTCTCAGGCCTCTGTTTTGATTTCTCATAGCAATGCCTTAGATTTGAATGGTTTCCTCCAATGGTTTGAGCTCATGGAACTCAATCATGTCTTTGAATGCAACTAGTAATCCACTAATGACCCTTTGAACCTTTTCCTTTTCCTCTGTGAGATAAGGCACATAGCTCAGTAATTCCAAGAACATGCTAGTGTACTCATCATCTATCATTGATTCCATCTTTAGCTCATAGAGTTTATTTTCCCTTTCATCAAAGTATCTCTCCAATAAATACTTCTTCTTGAATAGCCACTCAAACTCACTCCAAGTTAAGTTCTCCTGGTGAATACATCTGACATTCTTCGCATCTTCCCACCAAATTTCTGCTTTACCTTTGAGACTGAATGTAGCTACTCTAGCTTTCATGTTCTCTGAATAATGATGTAACCATGGCAAATTTTAGGGGAAAATTTTAGCCCAGGGGCAAAATTTAAGGGGTTTTTCATTTTAGAGGTGAGAAATTTCTATAAAACACCCATTTTGTATATTTAACCCAACTTGTATTTAAAAAATACTTATTTTTTTCATTTTAGCCCCAAAAAAGGAGAAGATAAACTATAGAAAGACTCATTTGACATGATTCGCCTAGTTTGCGAGGTTATATTCCATTACAATTGCGTGATTTTCTACTTTGCAATGTTAAATTTGTTTGCAATCATCTGTTTTCTGGTTTGGGAGGTTGTATTTGGTCCCAATCGCCCTGATTTCTTCTATGAATGACTCCCTCTTTTCAAATCTTTTTCATCGATGGCAAGGGTGTAGATAAATAGAAATATAAATAAAGTGGAGGTATGGTAAATAAATAAAGCCTCTTTTTATACTTGCTCCAAATATATGGTAAATAAATAAATATATAAATAAACTAGAGGTATGGTAAATAAATACAACCTCCCTCTTTCTATTTAAGAAGGCTCAAAAAACAGGTTTTATTTAAATGAATCCTATGGGCCAAATACCATATTTATAAAAGAGGTATGGTATTTTAATAAAAATATAATAAACGAGAGGTATGGTAAATAAATAAAACAATTTTTTATATTTACTCCATAAGTCACCTTATATTTACGAACACTCAAAAAATGCGTTATATTTAGGTGAAGCCTATGGGCCAAATACTATGGACCGAATTATTATTAATACCATGCAAAAAGCATTATTAACCCTAATATTTGTATTAATAAAAATAAAGATGACACATGGTATTGACCAATGCTATTCACGTGGAATGTATCCTATTTAAACGGGGAATTAAACGAGAATAGATCCATCTTTAATTTAGATCTACTAAGATCAAATATCTTGATATGCAAACTAACATAGAGTGAAAAAATATTTGATCCCTATCGGGGCTTTATAGATCAAGAGTAAAAATAGATCTTGTAATTAATGTCATTTTAACGTTTTAACTCAATTAAAATAAAAAAAGTAAATAAAAATCAATTATTAATTTGATTATTTTTTATAAATTACTAATAGTAGTTTTTAAGCTCTAGGTTTATGATAACCCATGCTATTGACCCATGGTAATACCATGCTATTCATGTGAGGGTAGACTATTTAAAGGGGACAACTTAATTCCAGTTTGAGAGGGATAAATAGATTTCATCCCTCTAAGAGTGGTAGATGTGGAGTTAAGATGGACATAGGTTGGCTTTTATGATAATGAAGATATTAAATAGACTTAGGAAACTATATTGTAAAAAACATCTTAAGGTGAATTGTTAAAGCTACATTTATTCACTTCACAAAATTTAGTAAAAAATACTAATATCTCCATTAATATTGGTTTTTCTCATTTAACAAAAAATTGTTCAAAATAGTGAAATCTTATCACTCTTTCCACATCACCCTCGCATAAGAGAGATAGTCTAGTGGGTGCCTAGATTTCCCACCATTTTTCAAATGTTCTCAATATGATATCTTCATGAGAAAGTTAAGGTACTGATGTTGGATTACTTGTTTGGAAAATATGCTCATTTGTACAACCTTCTTCTTTGTTATTCTTAGTGATCTGTAGGGGTTACGTGTTTGAAAAATATGCTCATTTGTACAACCTTCTTCTGTGTCATTCTTAGTGATCTATAAGGGTTACTTGTTTGAAAAATATTCTCATTTGTACAACCTTCTTCTCTATTATTCTTAGTGATATGTACAGGTTGGGCCAGTGCACCATATTGTCCTAGAAGGCGGAGATTGTGCACCAAAAAGGAAATTAATCCACATGTTACAACACTCTTAAAAAATGCAAGACGTATGAAGGTAGTGAATTATGCTAATAAGCAATTTAGATTGGGAGAGACGTAATTAAAATTTATTATTTAACTGAATATTTCCCATTAAAATAATAATAATAATAAATATACATTTATATATTTATATATTGATTGGAAGGCTTAAGGTCACTTATTTCCTTTAGATCCCATTCAGGGCTTTGGAATACCTACTACTTCCTTATATTATATAGTTGGGGCTTGTTACATGTTAGTGTATTGGGGTAAACAAATTTGATGTGTTTTTTTTTTTATCTTGCAGTTGGAGTCTATGGATTAAGAAAGAAATTTTATTTGCATTTTCTCATCGTGATAGGTAAATGTTTGTAGATGGAGATTCCATCTTAGCAACTCTGTCACAAGGAAATTTGGTATATTTTGTTGTTGCTGAGTACAAAATCAAGCAATTTGTTTTTTTTTTTTAACTCAACATTGGTTGCATTTAGGAGCAAAGAGTTGTCTTTGTGTCTTATTCACGCAATAAAGTTGTATGGTCCAACGATCCTGCCATATGAATATTGAAAGCTAGCTTGCAGTACAAGGCTATATTTGATGATGAAGTAGTAGTAGTAGTAGTATCTTGGTGGTGGGCAAGATTTGGAAAGTTAAATCTTCAAAGAAATCCATGATTTTTATGTGGTTGGCCCTAACGAATAATGTTTTGGTGTGAGAGGTCCTACAAAATAGGGCAAGGTAGGGTCTTGTAATTTGTACTCTATGCAATTGTGAAGGGGAAACAATAGACCATGCACTAGTGTTCATTTTTATTTTTTGTCAAGAGGTATGGGGTGTTATTATCCTCTTATTTGAGGATAGGGTACTGGGCACGAGGATTCCTTGTTGGACTGTTGGATGATAGAGCACTCAAATAACATAGATCATTGCCCTTGATTTCCTCTAGATCCATTTGGACAGGAAAGAAGGAATACAAAATTTGTAGACAAGGATATCCCTCTTTTTCAGGTACATCATCAAATAAAATACCTATATGAAGGCATAAAAAGGACTCCAAAGGTTAAAGTTCCAAGGTGGGTTGCAATCTAGAGGTTGATAAAACTTATCCATGGCTTTTCTTTGTTGGTGCTTCCCAAGGTGATATTCTTGTTATATATATTATCTCTGAATATGTGTGACATTCTTGTTCTATATATTATATGTGATTCAAACCCAAGTCAGTTGCTCCTGCATGTGTGATATTCTTGTTCTGTATATTATCTATGATTCGAACCCAAGCCAAAAACGTGTAGGAAGCAAATTCGAACTGGTGATTCTTTTGGTGTCTTACACGTCTACATCTGCGAGAGAATTATCCAAAATACCTGAAGTTCTGGATTCAGATGTCTCTTGATATTTGATTATTTTTCATATTTTGAAGTGGGCAGAGAGGATAGCTCTTGTTTTAGGTGCAAACATATTCATTGCACCTATGTTTTCTTCTTGTCACCTATGTTTACCTTAAATTTTCTTCTTTCCTTGTTTCTATACACTGCATCAACCTCTATTATTCTATAATACTTGTTTGTTTAATGTTTTTCAATCATGCACAAGGAAATAGTGTTATGCTTGTGAGGGTAAGAATGCAAGTGACAAGGGTTGATCATCTATGAAATGCTTCCTCAATTGAGGAGTTAAATATGGTAGGTTTTGAGGATCATAATGATATAAAAGATGAAGATTATATGATGTATATGTTGAACATGGTGCTTCTGCATGAATTATAGTGCAAGGTGCAAGTTTAACCAAGAATATTAGTGTTAACAAAGGCTGAAGTAAAGAGGATATGCAAAAAGGAAATTGATGATGTTGAATTCAATGGATTCTTAATAAGAGTTGGAGTGAGAAAATGTGGAACTCACGAGCATAAATACATTATTGGCTAAATACATGATGCACAGAAGAAGAAGAAAGGGGTTATTACAGTGTTAATTGAACAAAAGGAGGAAATAGTTGATTGGTGTAAGGAGATACTTGAAATTAGCCATGACCTAGAGTTGATACAACTTAAGGCTAACGTTGCTCCACTTTCAGTCCATTCAAATATCCATTTTGGGGAAATCAGGGTGTGCAGGAGTTAAGAAAATATATCAAGAGATGACATTATGAACAATTGAAATCCTAAATAGAGACAAAGCTATGGATTTACACTCTATAATTCTGATCAAGTTCTATTACACTCTATCCAAGGCATACAAAAATCATTCATACAATTTACAAAATATATATGCAATTGTGACGAGTTTCCTTTCCAAGCTGGAAGCAATTGTGGTATGTGAATAAATTGCAAGGGAATGAGTGAAAATGTGCCAAAGTGTTTCCTAAAAATAACGTGGATAACTATATTTTGTTGGGAAATTACAATTTGTTTATGAATGTCTAGGCTATATTTGTTTTAGGGAAATAAAAATATGAAGAACCATGTCAAGAATTGTGAGCAAGGAATATCTGTGGTTGGACATCCTAATGCATGGATGAATAAATAATTATTTATGATTTGGATATACCATTTTTTCACTTTTACTTGGAGGCGTCTATCTTACAAACATATACTTGTTATTTTTTTTTGGCCATGACAACAACATATTTTAGCAAACCACAAAGAAAAACATAATAGGCATATATAGTGTTGGCACTGCTTAAATATTACTCATAAGGTGCAACCCCTAGAAGTGTGTTTCGACATTTTAAGAAATATTTAATGTTTAAGAGAATAAATTGGATGGAAAAGAACCCATGGAGAGAGGTAAAAAGGTTTGAAACAATTGAAATTGCTAGCGTATCTATTGAAAGAACCTTGACACCCCCTAATATTAATGTGGAATGTAGGTGCAATGGAATTTGGCTAGTCAATTATGATGTTCTTACCAATTATGAGGCTTGTAGCCAAGTTTTTGAAATACCTAGTGATAAAGATCCAAAAGTTTTTATAAACATGTTGAGTCTACCTCAAGAATGTTATCATCTATTAGGTGATGATGGTGAACATGGGAATGCTACTTAAGAATATGATGGAGGAATTCAAGAAAATATAGTAGTTGTTGATTGCGAAAACCACATACAAATTTTGCAAGTGCTAATCAAAATGGAATTGTTGAAATGAATATGATTGAAGGTGGTCGAGTGATGGGAAGCATTAATGAGGAATTTTCATTGCCAAGCAAGGTGACCCTACATGAGTGCTTAGCGGAAGCCATGATGAATATGAATTGAAATGATATTTATGAAGACTAATGAAGAAATCCTTAACATGCCTTCATTCATGCCGGGCAATAAGGTGTTCAAGTGGTGGGGACCAGAGTTACATAAATCTTTTATTGTTGGTCTATTATGCTCCATAATTCAAGGTAGGAACCATTTGTTGGTTGGGTAAGATACAACTATTCAAGTAAGAGAAAGGAAGGTCAGTAAGTAAGGGGGCCCCGTTTCATTTTCCTACCTACATAAAGAGTGCTTGAAGGGGGGGGACTTAAACACAATGACTCAAAATAGAAGATTTCATTGTAAGGCCACAGGTAAGGTTCATGTGTATGGGATTCCCTCCATTCAACAGTTCATGACATGGTAGAATGACTTTCATAACTTATATATTTCTTGAAGAACAAAGTGTAATGAAAAAACTTCATATGGAAGGATGAACTACGTGAAGGTTGGTGGCTTAAAAACTACCCAGAGAGCGAATGAAAGTGTTTATAAATTTCCCCTGCAAATATAACAACTTCTCCTTAAAATGAGGCTACAAATTTGTAGAAGCAAGAAAGTTCTTTTTCATAGCTAGGCTAGCATTTGAGAAATTGGTTTGATATGGAATCAAGAAGGTAGTGATGGAAACACTCTAGGAAAGAAAAGTTGGAAGAAAAGTAAAACGAAATTTTTACAAACATTAATCTCTCATAGCTTGACAAAAATGGTAGAGAAAAGATTAATCTCTCCTACCTTGACAGAACTGGTGGTCAAGATAAACACCTACAAAAAAATTCTTTTGGAATATTATAAAAACTAATAGAAGGATACGAAAGAGTGTATATTAATAACCTTGACAATCATGACCACTTGAACTTGCAACATTATTTGTAGGAAGAGAAAATTATGTTCTCTTTTCCAAACATGTATGTTAGTATATTACAGTTTAATGAATATGTTTTCCTATTATCATATTTGGTTTCATAATTTAACAAAACATTTGGCAAGACTTCAGAATGTTTTATTATTCAGTGAAATATTTACGAATATCTTACAAGGTTTTATAATTCAGTGAAACATTCACCATGACTTTACAAGATAATATAATATGGTGATAGATTCGCCAAAAAAATTATATACACATAATATATTATTGATAAAATTGCCTCCCATTTTTCCTATGTATGATTGGGATTCACCAATTTATTATACATATAAATTTAGGGCAATTCTTAAAATTTTCCCTGGATGTAACCAAAAGAAATTCCTCATGCCAAGCAACTATGCCTCTACATCCTATGGTTTCTTCATCTCTCCACAAAACATGGGTGTATCTTCTTTCTTAAACTCATCTGATATGCATCCCCTACCACTCCTCTTGTAAGGATGATAATAATGATGGTCATAGTACCCATATGAATCAGAACTAGAATAATACTTATGTTTATCTTGTCTCCTATCTAGAGTGTCCAACAATATGTCATTTGTATATGACTTGTGACCACTATGCATTATTTCTACCGTCCTGCTCAAAGTTGATCTAGTGTGGTCCCTGTCGTGGGAAATCAGACAAAGTATAAAGTATCACTGCATTTACCCCTATTTGTTTCTCTTATGTCTCCATGATCTTGTCATTATATTCCTTACAACTTCTTATTTCTTCCTTTAAGCTTTTCATTGCATCTACCAAATCGAAAGAATTCCCAACACCATACTGCTCTTCTGATTTATAGGGAGAGTCATTTTAGTCTACCATATTGCTATCCATTTGATTTTTCTTCTTGCAAGTATATCATGTCAACTGAACCAAATCACCATAAACCAACGTACCTTAGTATAGTTTGGGGAGGATACCTTGCTTTCAATATTAACAAATCAACATGATACAAATATAATATAAACATGACAACATATAGAAACATAACACATAGGAATATAACCATGGAACCATCATTCTAGCTAGGGTCCAGTCATCAATGCATACCACAACCTCATGCATGACAACAACCACTACATCACTATACACTTGACCAAATGCAAACATTAACATTCAAAAATGCGTAACCAACCACACACATGCATAAAAACATGAAATCAAGCATAACTAATAATACTTTTCACCAAACCTACAACATTTATACATGTAACCAAGCATACTGGAATGTAACCAAACATACGAGAATGTAACCAAGCATACAAAATGATACTTGTAAGGGACATATCACAACATGTAATGAGTGATACACTTATGACGATGCATCCCGCAATAATAACATCACCTCAACATGACAACATCTCTACAACCATAATGAACATCATGAAAATGCAATAATCACATGGAATGCAAGCATAAGAGACACACATGCCACTGACATGCATGCATGACCCATAGACAACCCATCCAGTGTGAGGTGTGAACCATGCCCTGATACCCAAGATATCAGTCAACTAGTGTAAACATACGATGAGAGGACATTATTATATGATTTGACCTCCTAAGTCATGTTAAGGAACTACAACCAATTGATACACACCATCCAAACATCCAACATCAACATCATGACCCTCAAGAACCAACCCAACCTCTCTGCTAACTAGCCCCTCGATCCCACTAAGATTTTGGACCACTTAACCTCTAGACGCTCTGAGTCTATGGGGATGCCAGCGTCCAAGAGCCTCTAGACCCTCTCACTAAACTACACGTCAATGTCCAGGTTCTATTTTGCATAATTTTCTGCCACTGTTCCCTAGATTCGAACTACTTTTTTCAGGCCAAAATTCCAGTTCATTTCCCAAAATTGTTGTAACTTTCAGAATCTATTAATCACTTGATGACAAGACTAATAAAACAAGAAAGAACTCCAAGACTAGGTCCGACCATCCTCAAGAAGGACTAACATTCTATTAAACACTTGGCATCAATGCAATCTATAATTAAAAAAACAAATCTAATAATACAGGTCTCATACTTATACCAGATTCTCTATGATTCATTGCCTCCTTATGACATTAGTTGCATTATCATCTATTGGGCCATAGATACATTTTTCATCCATATAGAAGTAAAAACATGATGGGAGCCATACATAGCCACTACCATAATACATATTCATAACCAACATAATAACAACATAAATACTAAGGTAATAACAACCATATAATCCAAACATACGCTGGTATAATACTCATGAGATAATGAGGAGAAATAACTTCATATTGATGATGAAAAATCCAAACCCTAGATGGGACTTCCACATTCCACATGACCGTAGAATGGCTGAGCTAAATGTGTCTTCCTCCATTCACCCTCATGCCATATTCCAAGCATGACTATGGGATCTCATACAACACATCAATCCAAAACTAGATACAGCTTGGAGAAGGCATCCACCTCAACCCATCAACAGTGATTCCACCTCATAGTGGAACATCACAAAACCATCATTAGATTGTTCTCTATCTAAGCATTCCATGGCTTCTAGAGAGTTTGTTCCAACCAAGGCTTCGAGGACTAGTAACTTAACCCACAACTATCGTCGGGATTCCAAATAATTTTTGCCGACAAGGGCTTCTAAGACTAGTAACTCAACCCACAAAGGACTTCTAGACCATTTTTCCAACCAAGGCTTCTTTGACTAGTAACTCAACCCAAGCCATGACAAGGCTTCCAGAGTGTTTGTCCAACCAGGGCTTCTAGGAGCTAATAACTCAACCGAAGATAAGGAAAAATGAGAAACAACCAAAATAAACAACGAAATAAACCCAAAATCTCCATGACTCTCTACGAAATGGAAATGCTAGGAAATTCACCATCAATCTAGGTAGTTGTCCATGCCAGTGATAGATCATGAATAAGAACCCACATGCATATGCCATACATGCCAAAACTAGTGATGAAAACATACATGCAACTCGATATTTGCAAGGAAATCTTGTTGTAGATGTCGATCTTGATGTCCTTTTGTAGTTTCATGCTCTTCCTTTGTCTTCTTGCTCCAAAAATTCAAGTATTCCACACCTTCCAAGAGTGGTACAAACTCTAATTATCCAAGGGTATGAGAGAGAGAGAATAATGAGAGAGCTCGAAAACTAAACTGGAAAAGGGTTAGCAAAATCTTGCAAACTAATCCTAAGAAGCCTGTTTATGAATAAGGCCTCTATTTTCTTCATTTTCCTTTTTTTTCCTTCATTTTCCTCCTCACATGCAACCTGTGACCTTTCACCTCCCTTTTCTACTATTTCCATTATTTTCATAACTAAATGTGCCAATAATTTCATTTAGCCTTTCCAAAGCCTTAAGCATTTCCTTTTCCAATTTCCTTAGCCATTAAACAACCATAAGTGACACCCATCAATATGATTTTGCCCAACATTTGGCATGGAATAAGTGTCCCATCAACTATGGTTATTATTTTTCCTTTATTAACTTTTATTACATAAAATTTTCCCCACAGTTGTTACAACTTTCTTGTTCAAATTAGTAGCAGTGATACTTAGTACAACTACTGAGCTCTATTCTATGATTGACTATATATGTTTTAAGAAACCAACTGACAAAAAGATAGAAAAGATAGATCAACGCCTTATAACTTAGGCTCTTCAAGGGGGAAACCTCCTTTACATTACACAAAATGAACAATTCTTGGATGATTCAAATGACAAAACCTCCTTTCTATATATAGGAGTCTAAGGGGTCGCAATATAACCAAGCCAACGTAACAATAATAATATAAAGGCACAAAAATGACAATAGAGGGATTCTATGGGGCACAATAATAATAATATGGAGACAATAGGGGCACACCAATATTAATAAGGGGTACAATGACAATAGTAATGGGTGAATCACTAGTATTATAGGGACCTAAAATGCCCCTCTCCTTCAAAAAAGTGTTGTCCTCAATGCTGGAGCAGTTCTGCATGGTTCTGTACAAAATTCTCATCCTCCCACGTGGACTCTTCAACAGATAAGTTCTTCCACTTGATGAGATACTCCGAAATTGATCGATTTTGTAGCTATCAAGTTCTTTTTCTATGACTGCTTCCGGTTCCAATATAATTTTTCCTTCCTCGTCAAGTTATGGCAATATTGTTTGAACTGGGAGCTTGTCACCTATAACCTTCTTTAAACATGAAACATGGAAAACTGGGTGCACTCGAGAAGTTGTAGGAAGATTCAATTTTTATGCCAAAATACCAATCTTTTGCAACACCTTGTACGAACCATAATACTTTGGTGATAATTTATTATCCTTCTTAGCTTGCTTGAGGGACATTTGTTTATATGATTGTAACCATAGGAATACCCAGTCACCAACATCAAAACTTCTTTTGATGCAATGTTTATCTGCCTGTTGTTTCATTATATTCTACGCCAACGTGAGGTTATCATTTAAGAGTTGGAGAAGTTGTTGTTGATGCTCAATGTGATGTTACACTACTTGAACCTTAGAATTTTCTCTTAAGGCGACCTCTCTTGCTTGTTCCTAGAAGAAGATGAGACCATCTTAGAAGAAACACCAACACAGCTAATGATGTAGTTAGAACACCATCACGCAGATGAAAACAAAGTGTGCAAATTATAATTTAATGGATTGAATTCCAAAGAGGGAAATGGAGGAGGAGTATTATTGGTATCTCCTAAGGACAACTGATGAGCTTCGGTATTGTAAGAAGAATGTTACAACTCCCAAGGCTACCAGTTTTAACTATCAACCAGGGGTTCGTACTAACTTAAGAGGTTTCGGCACTATATGTGTGGCATACAATGTGTCCTTCCTTTCTTGTCATGATGTAATATGTACTAAAGCAAAATCCTAAAATAATGGCAGAAAATTAAATGTTTGAAATGGAACTTTAACCTATTATAAGAAAGTGCAAGGAAAGAGACGAAAATTCAATGCAAAGTCACACCATTTCTTAGATAACTTCCAAGAAACTATGCTTTGCAATAATGATAAATTATCATGAACCACATGCTACTATCTAAGCATGGAGGTAAGAAGCATAAAACATCACTAATGTGCAAGTAAATGGGCTGAAATAAATATGTTTTTGTATTTTTCTCTTTTCATGCAAAATCAAGTATGCAAACTCATTTCTTTTGGTGATGTGGCAAGTGAATTAAGGATGTTTGAGGCTGGATGGAAGGGTTGGGAGATTTTTGGGGTGTGGGAGACCCTTGGGAGGCTTTTGGTGATTTCCTAGAGGTTTTCGCTCCATTTGGCCTCAAAACAGGCCATTTCAGGAAAACCTATAGGATCCCCTTAAAAGCTACATGATACAGCCGAGAGAAAAATGGAAGGTGTCGGAGGTGATGGAAGAATTATGGGAGGTGGTATATGGGTGAAATGGAGTGATAAAATGCCTAGGATCATTCAAAACTCAAAACCAAAGTTGGGAGATGGATGGATTTTCTCAAAAAGCTTGGAGAAGTTTCCTACAGGATGTACAAATTCACTATAATTCATCGAATGGCCTAGAAAGTCAAAGCTAAATTAGATGGGACACATTTTTTTATTAAATAGGATGTCTTAGGTCCCCATTCCAATTGGAATGACTCAAAAATACCTCTATTAATCCATTCTAAGAAAGTAAAAAAACATTACTAGTCGAAAATCTAGAAATTCAAGAACTAGTGAGCTAGTAAATCTAAGAAATGCCTAACCAAATCAAGTGTAAATGAAATGAGGTAATTCTTTTTATGAAATAGAATCTTTTTTTGATATAATTCAAGTGGAATCAATTCGATTGAAGCTTGTTAGCATGCTCTAATAAATAACAAAAATGTATTGTTCTTTGCTAAAAGGGAGGTCCAGTAATATAGATTTGGGAATATAAAGACTAATCCAAGTAGCTTAGTGATTACTATTAACTTCAAAAACTTTTCCAAGTTTTATAGATATTTTTGGGCACTTCAAACCCAATCATAAATTTCCATAAATTGAGGGCTCCTATGTCCCTAAAAGTGTTGTTTCACTGCCTAAAGGAACAAGGTCAACTGATTACATCATCTCCCACAAGTTCTCCACTGAAAACTGCTCATAAATGGTCAAAACTGAACCATACTGAAAGCCCAGTGCAGAGAGTGCGATGAATAACACCTAATACGCATGGGAGGTGTCATCCATACTGAAAATTCCTTCTACATGGTGCGATGGACAAGAATAGATAAGTGGCAGAGACAATTTTCTAAGTGGATGATCAAGGAATCTTCTAGAAACTTCTCATATGACACTTGCCTCTCAGAATTCGCTCAAGGATGATTAATAAATCAATAAAATCTACAAGTGAAACCAATAAATATCAGAGAGAGGACATTAATTAAAAACCCAGTGCTGAATCACACCATTGCAAAAATCTATATATGGATCCCTCATCACAGAGATCCAAGAAGGGAGAGGCTGGAATTTTGTAACTTATAGAGAAGTGGTGTTGGTATTTTGGTGTGCATTTACAGTGTTGGGTGATTTTGCTTTGCTTGAGGTGAAAGAAGGGCTTCTTAGCTGGAGGATGATGCTAGGTCAGAGCTACTCATGGTTGTAATCCTCTTGCTACTATCTATCTGAATAAAGCTATTCTTGTTTCCTTCCATATTCTGGTGTACTTGTTTATATATGCTTGTATATGGTTAATGTATATCTGATCCTACATTATTTATGAATTTAGATCCTTGATTCTTGCATAGTAGTATGTTTCTATGATTCTACAGGTCCTTTTGAAGCTGAGCAGACAAAGAGCGAGCAAAAAAACACTATCAAGAAGGAGAGGGAATCGAGCGCAAGACTCAGGCTGGCCTTCTTGGTTCTCCTCTCATCAATTTTCATAAAAGGAATCAATAGTAGACTTTGATTGTTTGTTTTTAAGATAGCCACCCATATTAGTGGGAATAGAAGCATCCGTGTGGACACTATTCCCATATAACAAAATGGCGACTCCACTGGGGAGCAACTAGACTACTTGTTAGCCTATCTATCATTGTTTCTTTTATAAACATACAGAGGGAGCCTGAAGTCAAGCCAACTAGCCTTCGAACTGTATTTTTCATACAAATGCAAAGTCGATCAATGCTACTTCAGTCAATCTCCAGGTTTTTGTTTATAAATTAAACAATAGATCTGCAAGAAATCTAATGGCCCTAAGTAGTGGCTTTAGTAACCTCTTAAATCAGCCATGTGTTTTTACATACATTGATCTGTACTTATTCAGCTTAAACCCCTAAACTAAAAGGCAAATTGTGAGTGAAGTATCGTTCAAAGTCTCGCACTATAACCATCGCACCCTGCCTTCAAAGTAGTCTGTATGCATCGCACTTCCCGAATGGAGTAACTGCACTGCATACTGAGTTGACTGTGTAACAGGTGCGATGGTCAGGGAGGACTGATTTTACAATCCGACTGTGGATGTTTCTCACTGTTTTCAATCTTATTCAAGAGATTTTGTTGTATGTAATCAGTGTGCTTCTATGAATACCCCCCCCCCCCTTCTGTAGCATTATTCAGCCTCCTTAGTGCAAAGAACTATAAATGTTTTTTTATGTATTGTGCGTCATTTTAGTTCTCTTTTGCAAAAAATAACATAGTCAAACTGTCGTCACTACATCTGAAAGTGTCGTAGCTGTCATTTTCAGTTTTAGAAAGCAATCCCATTCTTTTAGATAGTTGATTATACAGTTATTATTGCATAAGACTTTATTTACTAGTTTTAAAGTGTCGAAAAGCAAGTTTTCATTTCAAAATCGCAAAGTGTCTCTTTTGTTTTCACTTCGTTTTGAAAAGGAATTTTGTTGAGTACAGTCGCTTTAAAAGTAATTCAATTTTGCACATAGTTTTCTTAGTGTCATTTACACATTAAGGGATCTGAAAACCAATACGTGCATGTGCATTTGCATCTTGAATGCTTGGCTTGATTTAGGACTGTGAATATTAGTGTGTGCTTTGTGCTCTGTGAAGAAAAGATGCTTGACTTTCTTCCCCTTAGTAGCTAGGATTTTTATTGTTGAAAGAAGATAAAACATCTATTTATCATCTTAGACTGTATTTAGGAATTTTACATACATCAAGTGGTGAACCTAAAAGGAAAACTACTAAGCAAGATCAACTTAAAATAAATCTCAATGAATCTAACAATGCTTTGGAACTTAACGCAACATCTAGAGGTTTAGGCTAGAGACGTATTCCAGCATCATAAAGCTTGGTAACTGTTGCTTTTCGTGCTAGCTGGGGGATTCCTCCACTTTGAGATGATAAGTGCCATTACGGACTTGTTCTCCCATGTACCTTCGCTTATATATTAGGAGACCACTATAGACTGCATCCTTTATCGTTAGGAAGTCGTGTTCGCCACCTTATCGATCGTAATGCACTGAACACAGCATTCCGGAAGACCGTCTGCTATACCGTAAAAAGTATTCTGCAGTTTTACGATTGGTTTGGTAATCCTCTCTACCTAGATATCTAGAGAAGTCCATTTTTCTCCTTTTCAGACTCCTTAAAGGAAAAGGTCCTCTGAGCGCTTGTCACTTCAAGCTCAGTAAAAATTGAAGGTGACTAGAGTCATCTTTTGTTTTTTCTCGACTCTTTAAAATTGAAAAAACAAGTTGTGTCAAAGCGTCTAAAATTCATTTAATTCGAAAAACATTTTCCCCTTTTATTTTGAGTTGACCAAGTAATCCGCAATCGTGGAAGAAAGTCAATCAAAACCCCGTCATTCGCTGAGACTTACGAGTCAACCATCGTTGACTCCGGAAGTGAAGCTATTCCGGACATAGAAAACTTGTTTAACCGGATCAAAGTCCCCTAGGTTGGTTGGAGAAAGCACTCCAACATCCTCAAAGACTCCGATTACTTCGAACATTTCTGCAATCCCTGCCTCTATGGAAGAAATTCCGCAATAGCAATAGGACACTACAACTGATCCTAGTATGACAGACAACACTTATATTCCTGAACTGGTTCCATCAATAGCCGATTGAGAAGGTTTTACTCCCCAACAATCTACTCCTGCAGAAATTACATATTCTTCGGCACCAGAAATATTTTACAGACCTGACGGTTTGCCTCTTCCTCCTGGATTGATTGCCATAGAAGAGATTGTGGAAGATCCTCCATCTAGCAGTCCAACGCAACTTGGAGCTGGGATCGCCCTATATCCTTCTTCATCAGAGAATATTCACCCACCCTCAGAAGTTCTTGAATAATCACTGAGGAATCTTTTGGATAGAATTAATATGTCTGAACAACCGTCAACATCAAGGATTGTGTCACTCAACACAGCAACAACGGAAGCCCCTTCTTCTTTTCCGACAATGTTCACCAGCGTGCCATCTATCCCAACCAGTTTTCAATCACTGGATGGAGTCCATCCTGGGACTATTTCGACAGTATGGATTGTTCCCGTTTGTTCGTCCAGAATTATATCTGGAATCTCATACGTTGAGTCTTGACAAAATTGATCGATCACAAGGTCAATTTGGGCAAACTGGTGCCCAAAGGAAAATTATGCCTTTGAGCACTGGATTACCATTGTATGGAGGGCCATATACCCTTTCATTGTATTCCCCAGAAGGACAACCATGCATGAGTTTACAACAAAATTTGGGTTATGTTGGAATCACAACTAGCAGTTGGGTACCATGTCATGCGGAAAGAGTTAATCTTGAGGACAAAACTAGCCTCCCTAGAAGCCTAAGACTTTCTAGTGAAAAACAAGGCAATTAAGAGCAATCCTTCTCTAAACATGCATTATCATACGAGAAACCAAGTGTTTTCTATCCTACCTGAAATCAAACACTGTTGTAGTAGTCTAGCCTCGTCGATCCAGATGAGCTCCTCCTTCACGTCGAAACCTGCATACACTAACAATCAAACGATTACATAACACCTGAATATCTCATAAAACAAAACATATTCAACATATAAACCAAGGAGTATATGAAACAATTCATTAACAACAAATCATTGAGAAGAATGGACTTATTTGTATTAATAGGAAACAAAAGAAACCATTACAACCTGAGCCTTGGTGTTGTGCAAGTTCCTCCCAGGGTCCAGCAAGAGTTTTCCTCTACTTTGACAAGCTCACCCACTTCCAAATGAAACAAGAAGGATGGTAATCTCTCCTCACAAGCTTCTACAAGGAAGTCCTAATTCCAGCAGCATCTACCCTTTGGAATGTTCAGCTTTCAACCTGCCCTCCTTTGGCCCAATGCCTATATTTATAGTGTTCTACAGGAAGTTATTCAGTTCCAACATCAATGGGATACTCCCTCTTTGGATGGGGTAGCTCCTCTCTTGATGGGATAAGTTCCTCTATCATAGGGATGCATGAACCATCTGGAGGCGCTCAATACACGTCAAACACTCTTCTAGAAGGCTCTAAAAGTGACCACAAGTAACTTTTAGAAGATGAAACTCGCGCCTTTTGACCTTTACAGGGGTACGCACCCATCCTTTGGCTTACAGAGCGTACAAGTACGCAGGTACAATGAGTTTGGGATGCGTACACGCAGGCAAGGTAGAGAGAACCTGCGTACCCAGAGATAAACATGTTTTTAAGTGACTTTTCTCTCTTTTTGAAGTTTGACATGAAGAGCAGAGGTATGAGGCTTGACAAGGAGGATAATATGACTATTGATGGAGCCATATTAACTGCAGATAGTCATGGTGACAAATTTCAGTGTAACAGATCCATATCCAAGTCATGATAATAATAGTGGTGATGCTTCCTCTGAAAAGCCTCACTCAGATGATTTGATTGCAAACATGTGCTAGAAGCAACAATATTTTCTCATTGTTCCTCAACTCGAACATAGAATTAGCCAACTAGTTTATGAGAATGAACAATTTAGGGTTGCATTCCATAGAAAAGAGAAGTTAAATGAACATAAATCATCTTCTGTTGAAGCTAAGACTAGGTATAAAGACACTCCTATTGTGATTAATTCTCTAAACCTAAAGATCACCATCTCCTCTGAGTTAGAGGGACCTAGAAACAGAAAATAGTCAATTTGTTTGAAAAATAAATGCAGGTAATATTTCTTTTAATTCAATTGTCTATTTTAATAAAAAGGCCACTACAAAATTTTAGATTATGTAGTAGCGCATTTCAATTTCATTATGATCTTATCTAATTTACACATGTTTTTACAACAAATCTTCAACATTGGCAACACAACTTTCTTGGACAATACGATGCAAGATGCTTCTATCAACAAGTGTTCGCTCATAACCCAATATGGGATTATGCCTATCACGTCTTATGTTAATTGGCTCATAGGACAAGAAGGGTTGAACTTGATAAATTTCTTTATATTTTTTGTAAACCAAATGGCTTAAAGACAATTTTATTGTTATTTTTTATTGTAAGGATGAGGGCCTTTTGGTTATATAAACTCCTCGATCCAATTGTATAAAGGATCTGAAAGCGGAAATTCTAGGCAAATAATTTTTGTTGAATGTATGACTGTGGAATATTTTATTTTATACAATGAATTGACTTGGTTGGATTCAATTAATTAATTGCATCCTTATGTTTCATAATCTCTCTAATATCTTCTTTATTTCTCTGTGATTTGATTTCTCAGTGTTTAGAAGATAGAAATTTCCTTTGCTCAATGATTTGATCTCTTGAACGAAAGATTATTGATTATTGCATTAATTTGTTAATGTAAGTATTATTTTTGTCTTGTTATTGTTAAAACTAGATTGATAAAACTCTCCAGTCACTAGTTTCATGAGAATCTTATCCATCTAGACAAAAACAAGGTTTGGGTATCTGAGGGTGGGTTCGAGATGTTTAAATCTATCTAATATCTTTCTTATATAATAGATTGAATTAATACAATGTTGTGATTGATTGATAGGTTATATCATTTACTCTGTCTAATGGTTTATTGGTTGTGTCCATAAGTCAAAAGATAGAATTTTGTGAATCTGTAAAACATTCAATGACAATTTCTCTGCATTCTACTTGGCCAAGTAATACATATAATATATATTAGTTGGCATCGCATATATACATTTTGAATGTGAAATATTCAAATAAGCATGGTTGTGCTCTATTTATTAATGAAAGCAAGTACTTGTATGTTAACAATTCTTGTTTCATTCTTTATTCATATTGAGAATTATTAAATCGATAGTTGCATTATAGAAATTGCATTTTATTTTATATTTTTTAAACACTTTTTTGGGTTTATTTTCAGATCATTCTAATTTTGTACCAGTTTCATTTTGATATGGTCTTCTTTTTCACTTATGTAACATAATTTTGTATATGTTATATAATAGTTTGATCTTGTGACATAAATCTTGTATTTTATTTCTAATTGTAATTTATAAATTAGAATTATTCTCGTATATTGCATTTTTACTTCCACCCTTTGACTTAAATTAGTTCAGGTTGAAAATTTTATGCTAACTTATTTTTTGTAGTCTAATTAAAAGTAGGATCTTAGTTTATTATTTAATCATTACTTAGCATAGTATAACATAGTATAACATAGGTTTAGAGTTAGGTTTAGGTTCATCCTAGATTCAATCCTTTGTAAGAAGAAATGATCAAAGGCTAACGAAGCCTTAAAACCCGCCGAGGATAGCTATACTTAATGAATTGGGATCTTTTCTATAATTAATGAATTAGGCTACTAAAGATCCTCGATTCAGGCTACTCCTTCGTTGTTGACTTAGGTGTATAATGCTTACATCAACATACCCCAAGTTCTTATTCACATCTCAAGGAAAACACTAACCTGTTTTTAATATAATTCCATTATATTTTGGATAGAAAGTTTCGCTATCTTGTCATGGGCTTTCTCCATTTGAAGATCAAAGAATCCTCAAAATCCTTGTCATTACTCTAATGGAAAATATGCATAGGCACACCTACTAATAGCCTTTCATCTTCCATGATGAAATTTGATATACACATCAGCCTCACTCAAATTGCAAGTGACTACTTGTACCAAATTTATTTAAGGATATTGTCATATTCATTAGGTATACATCCTCATTTATGGTCAACATACCACAACTCGACCTTGCTACTAACAAAATTACCTCTTGCTTCATACTCACATCAATATTCAAAACATTACCATGCATCCATACCCTACATGGTACAAGGTACTCAAGGGTGCTCTCAAGTATGGTTTTCATGCCTTCAGATGCTCATACACAAGCATACTCATGTGTCTTACCTTACACATGATTCTTTCACTTGGGTCTTAAACACGTCTAATTTGAAAGGGTCTACTTCCTTGCTTACTCATTTCATAACCAACATTATCACTGTCTTTTCTAATAAAGATTTTTCTTTCACATTTTCATCCATAAGCACCATGTGTTGCACAACCTCTCACTAAGGCAACCTAGGTAGTGTTAAATCTACCCCAAAACTTATCAAGAAACTCTTTGCTTGCTTAACAACTTAGTTGATCCATGCATCTATCCTAATGCATTTCAACCAATACAATTATGCACATTCCTTTCTTGGAATGCATTAACCACATCCATATTTTATGCTCTAGAACATTCTTATCATGTTTCCTTAGGGCACCATGCCTTTCACCATCTAGGACACTTATATTAGAATCAAAACTAGGACCTTTTTAAATTAGGTTTGTCCCTTTACACATAAGGTGCAGGGACTTTTCTCATCCCCAACATAATCAACTTCAACCACTTAGGCCTTTACAGGCACATTACAACCACATAATCCATCTAATGATGAAATCATTTAATAATATTTAGGTGGGGCCATTGCCACTCCATTCATTCCAGCAATGCGCTCCAACATTTTCTTAAACATGGCATTCCAATTGCCTTCATACACATATCCATATGCATCTAACATATATGCAAGTGAATTTGTTACACTTTCCATATTTAATTATACCTCGATGATTCCCAAATGAACATCATTCACATGAGATAGACTTTTGAAGCCAACCTTCCCCAAGGCACAACTTTTTCAAGCATGACTCTCTTCTCCCATAACACACTATTTCATCTACACAATTGTTAAAATCCAAGCAACTAGACTTATCCAGGGTCACCTTAGGAAACACTTATTCTATGAAACATAATCTAGTAAGCTCTTTGTCTTACTCTATATGCATCTTTGGTGTATCTCAAGCCCCCCAAGCCTAGTGTTTGAACCATAACTCTGATAGTTTTATCTCTCTTAAGCCCATTTAGTCTAAGTTTTGAACCTTAGCTCTGATACCATCTATAACATACCAAACCCATCAAACCCTAATTAAAGTTACATGATATCTAAACCCAACCTCTTAACTCACCTTAAGGAAGTGGAGTTATTAAAACTCCTCTTCCTTCAACCACCTCAAAATTTATTTTTGAGACCACCTTTGTCTTTTACCCATTAAAAAAAAATTCAATGATATAAAATTCTTCCAAATCTAGGCTCTCGACACAGATTTATGGCCATTTGAATATTTTTCATCCAAATGCCACGTCAACATCCATACCATGCCACTTGGTAGATATGTGGCGGTACTTTTTCTCATGTGTCCCCATCATTTAAGGCCATGTCAACTGCCACATCAACTTGTCCAGTTTGCATCAAGGACCTTATTGAGGTCTATTGGTATTGGGAGGAAGCCCCCATAGATGGTATCCTGACCTCCTGATACTCAATCAACCGAAAGCTGATAATGAAATTTTCTTCAATAGTCAACAAACTTGTTGGGATATGCTAGTATTGAGAGTATGAATTATAACATACACATTCGTTCCTTGATCTCCTGAAACCAATTTCTAGAATCTTGACAACTAATAGCCCAATATTGTGAAATCCACATCACCTGTACCTATGTTTCCACCTCAACATCGGTGTGCTCTCTAATCCATGTCACCTTGTCTCGTCAATATGCCACATTAGCATGGCATGTCACCAAGACCCACCTTCATGTCGTGTCATCATGCCACATCACCTAGACATGCCTGTCGCCCATACTTGTTATGTCCACACCTTATTGGGTTTCACCAGTGTTAGGAGGAAACATCGATAGCTGTTGTCTTGACCTCTTAATAGTTGATAGTCGATGGCTTGATAAGCCGATAACATATTTTCAACTGAAAAACCTGACCATCTATCTATTGACATTTTTAGATCCATCAGTATTGGAGGTTGCATTAGTAGTTGCATTTTGCATTACCCAACATCCCAATCACTAATAAATTTTCATCTTGATGATGAGAAGTTCTATGTTAGATGAAAAACATTCATCAAGGTATGTTTGTATCAAGAGTTCACACTGGGCATTGATTGGAGTATCACCCAATGTTGATAACTTGATATGTCGACAACTAATATCTTGCTTGTTAGACTACGACAACTTTGAGCTAAGATCTTGGTCACAACTCCCTCACCGAACCATATAACCAGTGGCTTGGGCTAAGGCCTCCAATCACTAAAATTCTAAAACTTACACTAAGCTTCCCAACTTCTTGCTCAAATCAATAACGAACAATAAATGACAAAACAATCTTTGTTTACTGACAGACATATCAAAGATCTATCTAAATTTAGAGTTTGCAAGGGGGTTTCATCATTTAATTGTTGGTGTCCAACACCCAATACCCTAAAATCCCATCAACTTGTCCTTAAATATTAAGCCCCTTTTTTGCTAAGCAGTTGGTCACAAACCCCTACTAGACCATATGACTAGGGGGTGGGGCTATGCCTCCACACCTTCAGTTTCCAAAACTGTGACACTAAAAGATTTAATCCCCAAATTTCTAAAGTCAAGCTTCTTATAAGAAAAGAGGTCGATTCCCAAATTTTCCAAGGAACAACAAGCCTCTAGAACTCCTCAACTTGTCCTAAGGACTAAAAAAGGTTTGACGATGTAATGGACCTCCCCTAATACTTCTAAGGCTACGAGGTCCTCACTACCCATGAAGACACCCAATTCACTACCAGTAACTAGGAAACTTCAAGACTATTTTTCACCTACTACCCCCTCCTGGGGCCGCCAAACCTTTTCATTCCAACTAGTTCAAGGGTTCTTTAGAGAAATCCATAACACTTTTCCTCAGATGTTTTGTGAAGACTTATTTCATTGAGTCTCCATTTTATGAATATGGATTTTAATCCTACATCTAAGTTCATATTCTCAAAGAATTTTTGGTCACCACAATAGGCTTAAAGATTCTCTAGCTTATCTAAAGGAGACCATGCTTTTGATTACGATTCACTAAGGTTCTTTCATAACTTACCAACCATCACAGTCACATTTACCACTTAATATCAGAAATATGCAACTCATAGAACATGATGCCCATTAATAGAGAAAACACATAAAGATACACAACTTAATAACATCATTTCCATTTCATTAAACATGATTTATATTACAAATATAACATCCACAAGGATACTTATCTGATTAAGATAAAATGTTGTCTGGAATTGATGAAGGGTGAGCCATGTTCCAACCCACCATAGGCTCAACTACACTATATTTTTTCTTCCAATTGGGCACTCCAAGCCAAACCAAGAAGCCATGAGGGTAATTCTCACTCAACATTATAGGATGGAGTCATGAAGGCCACTCTCCTTCATCAAACCAAGCTCACTAGTTCCTCCTGAAGTCACGCTAAGCCCAAAGCCTACCAAACTATTGTGGGTGGTTTCTCTCTCAGGCTATTAGTGGTGTCGAAATTAAGGCGATTCTCCTTTATATGCATAGAAGTTAGTATGAGGTCTTTCAACCTATTAAGTCAAGGCTTGTTCTCATTCATGGTGTGGCCACAATGGGCATGCACATCACAAAGGAGCCCTTCTCCAAATCAATAGTCCCTCAGTGCTTCCCTTCTATGTTTTATGCACAGTTCAAACAATTCCCTTAACAATTTGAGTTTTCTTCTAGCTCATGTCAAGGACTCCGTTATTGGCTTTGCTCACCAAACCGGTAGAACTAAAATCATGCACAAGTTTCTACATCATGCTTATGACTTCCTATCCACACAAGAACCTCCTATTTATCGCTTTGATTTTCTCTGCTTTCGCACCCCCATGAGAGTTTCTTTGTTCATCTAGCTTGTATATGCTTGCTAGTTTTTTCTTTGCTCTCGCACCCCCACCATTGCTTCCTCAATCATACACTGTTTATCACAAGAATTAGGGTCCCTTCCCTTAGTATGTGTGGTTAATTCCAAATTATCCAAAATGGGTACGTGGCCCATACCCTTTGAGCAATACAATACCACTTCCCCCATTCTTTTCATAATTGTTGGTAGTTAGGTAGCTTAACCAATCGCTTACAAATTAGAACAATTGATTCATGGTCATATAAGAACTTACCCAAATCTCTCTTGATGGATTCCCTCCCACTCATGGCCCATGTCAAGGCTCCACCTCTTCATTAGTTGTTATTAAAATATAATAACAAATATTTCGGTTCTTTTATCGCATTTACATTTACTTGTCCATGTAAGCATCACTAACATGATTAATTACAATATAATGTCTCTAAGAGATTAAAGTCTAATATGTTACAACTATAGAAGCCAATTACTTTTGTGCTTATCACTCAATTTAAAATTTTCATAATTGATTGATTAAGTCACATACCTTTTGATTGCGTCGAGAGGCGCTCTCCAGCATAGTATCGTAGAGATGTCATAATGTAATGTTTAATATTTTGACTAAGTCAAATTACATAAAAATAAAATGTAAATTAAATTAAATAAATATATATATGTAATGTAAACATTTTAGATGGGTTAAAATAAAGTAAAAAATAAAAATAAATGTAAAAATAACCCTATAAAAATAAAATAATAATGAAAATAAGAATGACTTATGGTATCAGGAACTCATGGTATTAACCCATGGTATTCATGTGGAATGTAGCCCATTTGAAATGGGAAATTAAACCGACATATATCCATCTTAACTCGGGGTCTACCAAGCACCGAGAGGGATCAAATCTATGGATATGCAAACCTCTTTTAGAGTGAAAAGAGATTTGATCCCTTCCACGCTTGGTAGATCCAGAGTTAAGATGGATATGCGGTACATACAATATTTTCATGATAACTACTTGTGGATTTAAACTCATAACCTCTCATAATCCGTGAATTGGAAGAGACTTGGAAACCAGGATATAAGGGGAACCTCAAAAAAGCTAATGAAAAAAACATGTCAAGAAACAATTCAATTTCCTTTTCATTATTAAGATAGTTGAGTGTTTTGAGGCTATGATTGAAGTTATTGCGCCTAGAGACGCTCTCTAGCCCAGTATGATAGCAATGTTGTAATGTAATGTTTAATATTTTGACTAAGTCAAATTACATAAAAATAAATTTAAATTAAAAAAAAAAAATTAATGTAATGTAAACATTTTAACTTGGTCAAAATAAAATAAAAAAATAAAAATAAAACTGGCCCATGATATTGGACCCACGTATTGAGAACCCATAGTATTGCCCCATGGTATTCATGTGAATGTAGCCTATTTAAAAGGATAAATTAAATCAACCTAGATCCATATTAACTCTAGAACTACGAAGCACAAACAAAGAGGTTTGCATATCAAGAGATTTGATCCCTCTTAGGGCTTGGTAGATCCATCCCTCCATTTATAGGACCATAATAATAAACCCTTTGTTTGCAAAGTTATTTGGAAGCATGTTAGAAAATAAAATCAGTAAGTGGGCAGAAGAAAGAGACAAATGTGCTAAAGGGAAAACATGTTTTAGACCTAAACATTCCATAGTTGATCATGGTATAACTTTAAGACACATCATTAAAAAAGTTTGGGAGAAAAAGGAAGAAGCCTTTTGTTGCTTTGTTGATTTCATAAAAGTCTTTGACACAGTTCTTAGGAATAAGGTTTGGCACAAAATGGAGGAACTCGAGGGTCCCAGGCATTTGAGAGAAGTTGTGCATAGGCTGTATGAAGAGGTGAAAGTCAAAATTAGAACTTCAACAGGCATTTCTGAAAGTTTTAGAAGCGATATTAGGGTCAAGCAAGGTTGTCTCCTACCCTTTTTGGTTTATATATTGACAAGCTTGAAGAGGGGCTAAATTCGCAAGGGGGTGATGTTATCCATTTGGGCAAGTTCGTTATAAGGCTTCTTTTGTACTCATATTACCTTATTCTGAATGCTAAATCTGCTCTTGGTTTGTAAGAGCACTTAATTTCTCTTAAGCATTTTTGTAGAAGGGTGGGGATGCAAGTCAATATTAGCAAAACAAAAGTAGTGGTTTTCTCTAAAAAAGAAAGCATAACCAACATAAGTTCTACTTTTAAGGCAACGTTCTGGAAGAAGTTGCGGATTACAAATACCTCAGAATTGACTTCAACAAAAATTGAAGTTGGGATGGCTATAGAAAGAAAAGAACTTTGGGGGGTTGGAAAGCATTTTTTGCTTTACAAAACAAGTGTAGAGAGGTAGAGTTATGAGACTGGAAAACCACTTTAACTATTTTTGGACGTTTAGTGATTTAGGTGATTCTCTATGGTTGTGAAATATGCGCTCGTAGTACATCCGAGATGCAGTGGAAACAAATTGAGAAAATTCAGAAGCATTTGATTACAAACAAATTCAAAATTAAAAGTGTAGTTCCTTATGTTATCCTGTTAAGTGAAACATGGGTTGCTCCTATTGAAGTAATTGCAATGGTGCAAGTCATAAGGCATTTAAAAAAATTTGAGCAAATGGAAGAGGGTGGATGGCCTAAGGTTGTGTTTAATGACATATTGTGCAAAAGAAAGAAGACTTGGATGCGACAAAATAACAAATGGTTTAGTAAATGGGGTATTTGCTTGAGCATGTGTCCCACAAACAGTGACGAGATAAAAACTTTTGTTATGGATAAGTTCCACAAACGCTTGGGAGAAGGAGCTAGGGAGAAAGAAGTACTATATTGAAGAGTTTAATCCCACTCATAATCATCAACAAAAAGCGTACATAGGGGCCAATATTTTTTGGAGAGCCAAAAAACTTATTGCTCAATTAAGGACTAATTCCCATCAACTCCGTTGTGAAACAAGGCGTTGGAAAAGGCCAAAAGAAGTGTGAGAGGAAAGAGTATGTATTTTTTGCTCTTCCGGATAAGTGGAAACAAAAAAACATTTCATTTTAGAATGCGAGGCCTTCAAAGACAACAGGGAAAGTTATGTCGATATTCTGGCAGCTAGCTCTTGAGATAATCTATTCAGCTAGGGGTTTGTCGAGAAGCTAGGAGCGTTTATTACAAGACTTCACATAAAAAGAACTAATACAAGAACTAGATAGAAAAGCAATCTATCCCATAGGCTATTTTTAGCCTCGTAAATGTTAAAATAATTTCATTCCATTTCATTTCCCTCTTAACCCATAGTAAATCCAAAATTAATATGAATCTAAACTAATTATCTTTAATCAAAAACATTGATTTCAAATTTCACTTTTAGTTTTTTTAATAAAAAATATATATATTTTAATAAAAATATATTTTTATTTTAACCATACTAATTATTTATTATAAAACACAATCATTTTATGAAAATATATTAATTAATTATATTCTTAAATTTCATTTCGAAAGTCTCAAGTCCGATTAAAAAAAAACGCCACGTATCATATCAAATTCAAATAATCTGGTTTTTCTCACCTGTCGCTTGTTCTCAGTTGGCTTTCCCTCAATCATATGTTAATAATTTTGCTCACTAATTACTCTTCTTGTCATATTCTATCCCTTGTCCTATCCACTTTCAAAAGTTTGGTCAAATTAATTGTTTTTAAATAAATATTAAAATTTCAAAATCCAGGAGTATTAATTAACTATTTTTAAATAAATATTAAAATTTCAAAATACAGAAGTATTAATTAACTTTAAATAAATATTAAAATTTCAAAATCCAGAAGTGTCTTAATAACACACCAGATTATCTATTTAAAATCACATAGATGACAAAATATTATTCTAATGCAAATCTAGACTATTTATTTTATAATTACAATACAAT
>APFE031606757.1:117839-186922 GCA_000404065.3 Pinus taeda
AATGTTCCATTAGCTTCCCATTTTAAGCTTTCTTCGGTTTTGAGTCCTAGAACTGATGAAGAAAAGCAGTATATGTCTCATGTACCATATGCAAATGCTGTAGGCAACTTAATGGCAATGGTCTCTAAAAGACCTGACATTTCACATGTAGTTGGAGTTGTCAGCAGGTTCATGGCAAATTCAGGTGAAGAACATTGGCGAGCAGTGAAATGGGTGCTTCAATATCTAAGAGGCACAAGTGACCATTGCATCATCTTTAATGGTAGTGAAGGACCAGTCTGCGGATATGTAGATGCTGATTATGTTGGTGATTTGGACAAAAGAAGATCTACTACAGGTTATGTCTTTACTCTTGCAGGTGGAGCAATTAGTTGGATGTCAAAGCTTCAAGAAACAGTTCCGTTGTCCACTACCGAAGCAGAATATATAGCTGCTTCAGATGCCAGTAAAGAAGCAATCTGGTTAAAATGTCTACTTGATGAGATTGGAAGGACACAAGAGAAAGTGAATGTACTTTGTGACAGTCAGAGTGCTATTCGCTTGGCTACAAATCCTGCTTATCACAGCAGAACCAAGCACATTGATGTAAGGTATCATTTTTTGAGACATGTGAACGATGGCGGAAAATTAACTCTTCAAAAGGTCCATACACGGGAGAATTGTGCAGACATATTCACAAAGCCAGTTACAGTAGAGAAGCTGTAATGGTGTTTAACTTCTCTTGGCTGGCAGAAGAGATGATGAATGGGCATGGGCGAGGGATTAGGAAAATTGTTGTCAAAGTGGAGTTTGTTGGAAATTGACAACTAATTAATGTAAATTTGGGTAAATTGTATTAGTTATTGACAAGTTAGTTTTATACCGAAACAACAGTTATGTAACTGAGGAGGCTCATATAAAATTGATGAATACCCGAACTATTGTAATGGAGAATCATTTATTGATTGAATAGAAATTCCAATCCCTTGCCCCGTGGATGTTTCCTTGACACCTGTCAGGGTTTTACCACGTAAATCTTGAGTTTTTACTTGTGTGGTTGTATTCAGTTTCATTTTTCTTTCTTGTTTAGAAACCTCTTGTAACTACAGGTTTCGGCACTATTCAGTTACGGTCCGTGAGTGGTTTTGGGACTGGCCCGCAAGGTTCGAGGAAAGACCTGCGTGGTTCCGCGGCTCAACTTTATATTTTTATTTTTATTCTTATTTTTCATTCACTGTGGTTAAAGTGGGGCTTTTAGGACACTCCTAAGGTGCTCCCTAGGTGCTTCCTTGATGTTCCCTAGACCCTTTTTAATGGTAATGTTAAATTATTAAAGTAGGAGGATGAATTTCATCCTTTTACTTAAATTTTTAACATTATCTTGAAATGACTCAGGATGTTTGAGAGAGGTTCCAACCTCATCAGAGTTCATATGGAGAAAATAGAATTTCATATCCTATTCAAAATTCTTCAAACTTAACAGTTTTTAGGATTTCAGGATCAATGGGATTGTGGCATTTCATTAGATTATATCATAGATGAGGGTAATGTGATTGGCATTCAATCAAGAGCACCAAGCCCTATATGTACCTTAGTGATGGTGGTGTTGATTGTAGAACACCTTTGTCATGGCCTTAGCAAAAATTTACCCTTCACCCAAGTCAAAATCATTGATCCAGTGATGTTAAGCTTTTTCCACCATATTTTAAGGCTTGGATTAGGCAGTTTGATCAAAATTGAGCAATGTTGACTAAGATCCCTAAAGAATCGAGGTAGAGGCAAAGGCTAGATGAGGAGCAGAATCTAGATTCTAGATGGTTGATGCTTGAATAATTAATCATTAATGTACTGTGGATGCCATTTCTATCTTGATTTGTGTACAATATACATGCTTTGATATATTCTGCAACTAATTTGGCATTTTGGATGTTTTTATGAATATAAATGCAATGAAAACATGCTTCTAGGACGCTTCCAAGTTTTTTTTAAATGACACTTCGTTTCCAAAAACACACCTGCCTCGTCCCCGCTTCATGCAACATTGATGTGATCATATTTGTGATTGTTGTTATTATTTGCCATTGTGAGGTAGGGTTTTTCCTACGTAAGAAGTCGGTTTCAATGTTTTGGCCTTGGGAGATTGTTAGATCTAGCTGGATATGAGAGGTTGTCTCCAACTAGTTGGTTTCTAGTTTGCTGTGTGGTTGAGATATTTTCTCAAAAGATTGTTAGTATGCTAAAATAGTGCATGTATCTTAAACCAAAGCTGGATGAATTTATATATAACATTATTTGAAATGATATTAATAGAGTATGTAATTACAGTTCATTGTGTGTGTGAAAACGATGTCTCCTCTCCCATTTCTCTACAGGAGGGAGTCTACCTCCTTTGGGAACACATCAATTCCTGCTTTGACATGGATTGCAAGATTATTTTTGAACAGTCGATTATCCCAATTGTTGGTGGGATTCAGGAATTGTTTCTTTGAAAGGTTGCTGGGAACCACCTTTTCCCAAGGAAAGCAATAGCAGACAGTCGCATCATATTCAATATCTCTTTGCAGGAGTCCCGGATCATCCAAGCATCCCCTAGGAGAGGTCCTCTCCAAGCTAGGGAGGTTGTGAGCATGTAACTGTATTCTGCTTGAAATCATGCCCAGAGGGTCAATTGGACACTTCCATAAAACATGCCCCCTTGTTTCTTCTTTTTGACATTGAAGAAAGAAAAAAAATGTTTACTTTACTGAATCTTTCTTTAACTACAAGACCTTGATTGCGCACCAACCAGCCCAAAGCTTTGTATTTAAACAGGTTCTGGGCCTTCCAGAGAGTCTTGCATCTCTTTAGTAACCGATCCTTAAAGTCACCGGTCCATCACTTCTTATTCACTTCTTATTTAAGGATAGGGATCTCGTGTCTCGCTATATTGTATAAGTTCGTTGTGTGATAGGTGAAGGACTTCCCATTACTTCACTTCCAGTCCCCCCAATGCATTCCCGAATCCTGAAGATGGAATTTGAAGCAACAACTTTTGGGGATCATTTTGCATAATTCTAGAAGGATTGTTTTGTCAGCTCCGCTCCACTTAGTCTTTGAGCATGGTGTAAATCTCTCCACTTGTACCACGTGTGCTGTTTTTCCAAAGTTTTGGCCAATAGAAGAATCCTTTTGTGGCCAGCCTCTTCTCAGAATAGCAGGTAATAAGCCAAGTTGGCCGTGGGGATGATAATAAGTTTTTTTCCCATTAACTCTTATTTTTTAAAATTTTTATTTGTAACAAACAGGAGAATATTTTAACTGATAAGAGCCATTGGGTTTGCTTTTTGTGATTTTGACAAGGCCCTGTTGATTTTCTGAAAGTGTAGCATAGTATTGTGAGATTGGCAATCCAGTTGGGAGCATAATCAAAATTCATCCATTATTTTCAATGAGAATCTGTCTTCTTATCAGAGTGAATGCTCATTGCAGGTTGCCCGTCGCTTGGAGAAATTCAAGACTACAATCTTTACACAGATGAGCGTCCTGGCTCTGAAACATGGGGCTATTAATCTTGGGCAAGGCTTTCCAAACTTTGATGGCCCTGAATTTGTTAAGGAGGCTGCCATTCAGGCAATAAGGGAAGGGAAAAACCAATATGCAAGGGGTTATGGTGTTCCACAGCTAAATTCTGCCGTGGCTGCGCGATTCAGAAAGGACACAGGTTTGACAGTTGATCCAGAGAAGGAAGTAACAGTCACTTCTGGCTGCACAGAAGCCATAGCTGCAACTATGCTGGGTTTAATCAATCCTGGGGATGAAGTGATCATATTTTCTCCTTTCTATGACTCATATCAGGCGACATTATCTATGTCAGAAGCAAAAATTAAGACTGTCACATTACGGCCACCCGACTTTGCTGTTCCAGAAAAAGAGCTGAGGGAGGTCTTCTCGGAGAACACTCGAGCCATTCTCATCAACACCCCACACAACCCCACTGGAAAAATGTTTTCTCGAAAGGAGCTAGAACTTATAGCTTCCCTTTGCATTGAGAATGATGCCTTGGCCTTCACCGATGAGGTCTATGATAAGCTAGCATTTGAGGCAGAGCACATTTCCATGGCTTCCCTTCCAGGGATGTATGAGAGAACTGTCACAATGAATTCGTTGGGAAAGACATTTTCTCTAACAGGCTGGAAGATTGGTTGGGCTATTGCACCGCCTCACCTGTCGTGGGGAGTGAGGCAAGCTCATTCATATCTGACGTTTGCAACATCAACCCCCATGCAATGGGCATCTGTTGCTGCTCTACAGGCCCCAGACTCCTATTATGAGGAACTATTGAAAGACTACAGGGCTAAGAAGAAAATTTTGGTGGATGGTCTGAAAACTGTGGGTTTCAAGGTGTATGATTCACCAGGCACTTACTTTGTAGTGGTTGATCACACTCCATTTGGATTTGACAATGATATTGCATTTTGTGAGTATCTTATAGAAAAAGTAGGTGTTGTTGCCATACCGACAAGTGTCTTCTACATAGACCCAAATGAGGGTAAAAACCTGGTGAGATTTACCTTTGCCAAAGATGAGGATACTTTGAAGCAGGCTATTGAAAGGATGAAAGCAAATTTGAAGCGATGATTGCTTAATCTGTGTTGCCTGTTGAACATTTGCACGTGTGAATTTTACCTTTTATATTGATTGGAACTCTTAAATTAAACGGCCTAGTTGGCTATCCATGGTTCATGGTAAGATTTGTTTCTTTTCATTTTGTTTAATGCAATCTGCTTCTGGGATAGTAAAACTAGGAATTCCAAGTTAAAGCTTAATTTGACTTTCCTGCTGGTTAAGTAGAGAATCATATAGTGGTGCAACATTGGATATTGTTTATGAAGCATTCAGCAACTCTGTGGCCCCATGGAAAAAGAAAAACAGCTCTTGCAGCACAGATTAGAGTTGGATATTGTTTATGAAGCATTCAGTAACTGTGGCCCCATAGAAAAAGGAAAACAGCTCTTGTAGCACAGATTAGAGTTGAATTTTCATTATATTTGTGATTAATTCCATGCTGATTGAGTGCCTCTCTAGAGGGCAATTATATGTCTAATTTCCAAAGTTCTGAATTACGGACAGGTGTCTCTTGTTGGTGTTTATATTAGCGGATGTATGGGCCATTTTTGATTGGGAGTAAGATTGATTGAATTTTAATGCTCTGATGATTCAATCAATTAGATTTAATGCTCTATGCACATTCTGCAAATATTATCTGTAGAAATGGTCTAATTTACGGTATATTCTCTAAAGCATTGTTTTTCTTTTTCTGGCAAGTGATGTTTGTTTTTCTGTTGTAGTCGTGTCAGTTTTTGTAGGCTTGGACACCATGTTAAGTTTAGGTATGTTCTACGCTAGAGCAATTTATTTTAATTTTCCAATACCTTTTCCATATTAGCAATCACATCAACATTAATGTAAACTGCAGATAGAACATAAATATAAATTGTAGAAGACAAGCCAAGACAAGAGGACACAAGATGTGGCGCTAGCCAGGGACAAACCCCAATGTGGGGAAACCCTTGATCAATTCTTCTTATATGTTCTTGCTAGCCAGGGACAAACCCCAATGTGGGGAAACCCTTGATCAATTCTTCTTATATGTTCTTGCTAGCCAGGGACAAACCCCAATGTGGGGAAACCCTTGATCAATTCTTCTTATATGTTCTTCAATAGTTCAGCGGAGAGAGAGAGAGATAGTATGTTTACAACATAAGTCAACACTTTGACTTATCTAGATAAGAGCATAGATCATCTCTAAGAAGATGATACATGAGGTCAGTTGAAGACATGCTGCTTCAACTAATTCTCTAAGGTGACTCCTTCACCTATCAATGTGCTGCATTTCGTTATCATTCGGCACCTCACCGCACTGCACCATGCTACACCCATCATCATTATGCTACATCTCATCACGCTTCATTAATCATGACTGTACCCATCACTGTACTGCATTATGTGCCATTGCTACGCCATATTGCCATCCTGACCTATGTGTTGGCTGCACCTTGCTTGCTTGTTGTCCCTAGCATGATTATTGTCCTTAGCTTGCTGCTAAGTACCATACAACTGTCCCAATGTTAGTTAGTTGTCCCTTGCATGTTGCTCTCCTTCGGAGACAGTTGCGCTTGTTGTTTCGGCAGTTCCCGGTAGTTTTGGCTATTCCGGCTATTCCGGCTTTTCTGACTTTTCTGACAATTCCGGCTTTTCCGGCAATTCCAGCTTTTTCGGCTTTTCTGACAATTTTGGATTTTACGGCTTTTCTGACAATTTCGGCTTTTCTGGCTTTTTCAACTTTTCTGGCAATTCCGGCTTTTCTGGCAATTCCGACTTTTCCGATAGTTCTGGCTTTTCCGGCAATTCTGGCTTTTCTGACTTTTCCGGCATTTTGAGCAACATAGAGCTTATTTTCCCATGACTACATGTAGATCTGGGGCAGCGTATACCCTAGGGCACTCCCTCTAGCTCTCATCTTCCTCAAATCCAAAACAAGATGAAGTGAGATCACAAGAGTGAGTGTGTGTGACAAATGACTTCAAGTCCGCTTCTATTTATACTAAAATGTAGAGGTTGAATAGACATGACTGTTGGGCTTTTGAGGCTACATAAGTTGTTCGCTGACTTGACAGTTTGTCCATAATCAAAATAAATTAATATCTTCATAAATACTTATCGGAATCGGATGATATATAGATCAATCCTACACCTCTCAATGAAAGGGATCGAATAAAAATATCAACGGCCATTAATAAGATGACCCACATGGAGTTTGGCCCTAGTTGCCAATTTTAACATGAAGATTCAACAACCAAGAAGGATTTAGACTTGCTTTTAGCCAAGATGCCACAGCATTGGAATAACTATTCTACCAAACTTCCCCACAACCTGTACCTCGATTCAACCACACCGCAGAGATAGGGGTTTCTCCCATATTAGAATTCTGGTGAATGGATTAATAAGCTTATCGTCCTCACCATTGAACCAACACCCACCCCATTGGCATATTCTATAAAACATTAAATGATTGTCTTACCTGATTTGTTTATTTATTTAGATTATAGTGCATGGTTATTTGTGCGTTTCTCCTATCATCATTGTTCCATGTTTCTGAGATACATACTATGTTCTGCCAAGTTTCCGGGATGGGAGTGCAGGAGCGGGGAGATGCACAAGGGACGCGTGGGAGCACTCTTAAATTTTAGGAAATTCAGGAGGGATGGGGTCTTAAATTTTAGGAAATTCAGGGGGATGAGGTGTGTTAGGTTCCCTAGCAGATGCGTCTTCTATATCTCTAAAATTATAAAAATAAAAATAATAATTCTAAAATCCTAACAATAGCAATTCATCTCATACAAATTCATCATTGTACAATTTGGTGGAAACGCTGTAATCCCACCAATCCTGGAATCTTGAAAGCTGTTAAGTCTACCAAATTCTAAATAAGATTTGAAATTTTGCTTTATTCATATGAAGTCCAAGTAAGCTTAGGGTTGTTCGACAAAAAAATATGGGGGATGCCCAGGTATCCTCCTTCTAAAGGAAAGGGGGTGCCCAAATGCCCCCTTTTGGGGAAATGCAAACCGGTAATGTTCCCCAAGTTTCCCCAGGTGCCTCTGGTCCCTGGAGCGTGGGAAACATGGGGACGTGCCCCTGTGGAACACTGGATATAGAGTGAGTGATTGGAAAGTGTTGCCTTTCTCCTATTGTCATTTTTCCAATTTTTGAGATAGATGGTGAGTGTTTGGCACTGGATTTGCATCTTTTACTTTGATAGCAATGATGGATGTGAGTTAAATTGCTCTCTGTTTATTTCTCCATTCGAGATTTGGAATTCCCATACAATATCGAATACGTAATGGTGCTTAGGGTCACAGGGGAGGGTTATAGATACTTAAGACCATTTTCTTTTTTTAACAAAAAATGTTGTAGGGAAACTCGTGGGCACTTACCCATATTTCACAAACAGTACCTGTCTAAACTGTAAATCCATTGGTGCTGATTATGGTGCCTGACTTTGTAGGGATATCTGGTTAGGAAAACAAAGGCAGCCAGCCCAGGGAATTGACCTCAAAAGATCTTGTAGGTAGCTCAAAGCACTCAACTGCTCAAGCTAGCCAGTTGGACTACTTGTGGACAATTTCTTGTCACGTTCTTTTACAAATTTATTTTTGAAAACTTGCATTCTTTATATACCCTTGAACTTTCTTTGAAAAATGGAACACGACTTACCGTGTCCCCTGAATACCAAAGTGAGTTTATTCCGCTAAGCTCCTAAATGAGCCAAGTCTGCTTAGTTGGATCAAGCTTACCAAGAATCAGTGAACTTGACCAAGTTACTTGGCAAGTTTTACTGGGTTTAATTGAGATTGATTGTTCTGACACGTTAGGAGAGGACTTTTTGACATTTAGATATTTCTGAATTTTTTTTGAGATTTTCTAAATTGGCAAGTTTTATGCTTGAGCATTTCTGAACTCCGGCAAATAATGTTTGACTGGCCTATTTACCTGATTTGGATCGAAAGCTTTTGCTCCACTGCATAGATTTTCTGTTGAGAGGACTTTTTGACATTTACATATTTCTGATTTTTTTTGAGATTTTCTAGGTTTATGTTGAAGCATTTCGGAAGTCCGAGACATACTTAATGTTTGGCTTGCCATTTGACCTGATTTGGCTCTAAAGCTTTTGCTCCACTGCATAGATTTCTATTTCCTTCATAGGTTACAGAGAAGGCTGGTTTCCCTCATGTATATTTCCTTTATTCAACTAACTAAGATTCGTAGTATTTGAATTTATAAAATTAGGGCATTATCTGAAGATATAGCAACTTTCTTGTTTTTTTTGGTGTAGAATTCAACTTTGAATTTTGGACGATTTGGGTCATTTCAAGATGGGGCAAAATTTGAAAAACATTATATCATCGTACATAAATATTTCATAATAAAATTCTGATGATACTTAAAATTCTTACCTATATCTTGCCAAAATTTTATAATGGATAAGATTTATGTATGATGGAATAATGTTTTTAGACTTCTACCTAATCTTAATTCCAGTAAAAAAAAAATCCAAAAGTAAATTTAAAAAGCAAAGAGAGATTGCTATATGTTCAGATGACTTCCTCACTTTTTATAAAATTTTTAAAAATTAATAAGTTTGTTATATGATCAACTTATTCCTCAAACTAACACTTAAAAAAGTCGATATTTACTTGAGAAAACTTTTAAAGTACATGGTAAAAAATATTGAATAGAAGTATAATTTAAATATTGAATAGAAATATAATTTAAAATACATGATTAAAAAATATTGAATAGAGGTATACAACATTTTGCTACCAAAAATGGTTTATCGTAACTTTAATCCGTCATTACCCAATGGCCAAGGCAAGGGACAAAGGCCGAGAGGAGATAATCACCTAGATAAAAGCAAACGACTGATACTATACACCAAAGTGAACTAAAATATTTCACAATAAACTGGTGGCAAAGAAGGCAAAGAACTAGTGAAATTTTGAGGTTATGGTTGTGTGTGGAAATTAAATTATAACAACATTTTTAAAATTGTGGATCCTACCACTCAATACATTTTAAAATCCTTTTATAAATATGCATTGTCAACTGCTTACTCTATGGTGATTATAGTTAAAAGATAAACCATAGGAGCTGCAAAGGCAGCGAGTCCCTGCGTTAAGAACTCAGAAAGGCAGCAATGGTGGGAGAACAGTATACCTAAGTGATATGAAGTAGCATTAAATAAATAGGCAAACAGGTGTATAGAGCTCAATGTGCAAGCTAGATTCACATTAAATAAACAAACTTAGTTATCTAAAGAATCAGTAAATATGAGGAAAGGGAAGAGATGGAGTTTGCTGCATCTTGTCCATGTTGTACATGATTCCACAAGTGTTACACACGCATGCTTTCACAAGTGTTAAACATGGAGTTGGATGTTTTCACAGTGTTAAATTGATTGATTAGTAAATATGACATATAAGCAATTAGGAGGCAAAAATGATTTGTCTAATTGAAACGGTAGTTGTGGTTTTTTTGTTTTTTAAATGTGTTTTTGAATGTATAAATGGATTCAGTGTCTTAATTTTTTTTGAAATAGTTGAATTATGCATATTTGATTGCTCAAATTTGTGATTCCAACAAACCTTTACCAAATATTGGGCAAACTTAACTAAAAATATACCAAAAACTAAAAACATAAAAATTTAGACTATAACTGTTCATTATTACTCTTTTTAAATTTGTAGGGGCTAAATTTTTCAAATTTATTATCTTGAAAATGTTTGAAAACTTTGCCAGATGCCCATTGCATTGATTATTATTATTATTATCTTTAGCTTTTGATCTGCATTTCCTTGATCCGAGTCCCAAGATGTTGATTACTAGATAATCGAACAAGAACACATGTTTAGTGAGTACGCATGTTTAGTGAGTATCCATATCGTTTGAACTTGGCATTGGTGTTAATTTTAGGTATGTTCTATGCTTAGAGCAAATTTACTTTAGTTTTCCATATTAGCTCAATATCAATTCTAGATTAACAATCACATTTAGCATGACACTAAAATGCAGATAGAACATAAACATAAATCGCAGAAAACAAGTCAAGGCAAGAGGACACAAGATGTGGTGCCAACCAGGGACAAACCCCAATGTGGGGAAACCCTTGATCAAATCTTCTTATGATCTTCAATAGTTCAGCAGAGAGAGAGATAGTACAAATACATTTGAAGTAAACACTTTGACTTGCCAAAATGAAAGATCAGACTTTAGAGATCTTCACCATGAAGATGACACAATGAGGTTGTAGATTTGATGACAAGGACTGCAGTTCTAAACTCAGGGGAAGGCATGCTTATCAATCCTTATTCTTCAACTGATTCTCCAAGGTGATTCCATCACTATGTTGCACCTTGTTAGCTGACTAATCTTCAATGCAATAATACCAACCCATGACAATAGCTCTATCCATCTCATATTACAACAACAACATACAACCCTCTAATGGCTTTGCAGTATGACAACTCCATGTATTATGCTAATGATCTGAGCCCTCAAATAACCATATGGAATATTCACTGTGGTGTTATGGCTTCTGGCCTAACACAAAGTTTTCCTGTAGCAGCATAAACCTTTGCTGCTCCCAAGGAAGTCCGCACCTTCATATTCTCTTACATGATCAACTCATCAATCTATCTTCTATCAATGACGAAGCTCCACCATGGTCACTGAACATAGGCCTATATTAATCTGCGTTCTAACAGTCCCCTTTTCTGCTCCAAAGGTCACTGTACTTAGGGTTTCCAACCAAGGTTTTCAACACAGTTATTTCTCTTCCAGAAAATTCACTGTTTATAGCCTTCATCAAGTTCAGGATCTCACACCCCTTGCTCCATCCAAGTGACTGTACATAGCTTCTAAATCAAGGTCTGCAACATACAACAATTATGCCTTTGCATTTATTATCAACACAACCCTAACATATGTTGTCCAAGCACACCTTGCTGGACAGACTTCAACGCATACACTTCAACACTCTTCTCCACGTCATACAAGCCACTCGCATTGATTTTCATACCTTACTTATCTGCTTGAAGCTTGATGTTGTCCCTGTCCAAATCAGAGGTTAGATTAGGCATCATTTTGCTATGGTAAGACTCCTCCATGACTACAGCTAGGGCATGCTTGAATAGTCTTCTTTTTGGCTGCATCTAGGGCTAGTTAAGGCCTCCTCTATACAACGTATATGGATCCTCCTCTTGTTGTGTAAAAGCCCTCATTAACTGCGGCCTAGGGCACCCTTAGATATTGCGGCTAGGATCTTCTTGTAGTTGTATATATAACCCTCCTTGACTACCGCTAGGTGTCTTCTTCCACTGCTGCTATATGACTCCTTCAAGACAGTGTTAAGGTCTTTCCTCCATGGTTGCGTTAAGGGCTAGGGCATCGCTAGACCTTCTCCCAAAACATATTCTTTTAGAGACTTCTCCTTCCACCAAAACCCAAACAAGTGGAGAGGAAGAGATCACAAGGTGTGTCTAAAATGACTTGCAAGCCACCTTTATTTATAGTGCAACGTTGAGGATAAATAGGGGTAATTTGGTTGCTGGCCAAACTTGATGAATTGTCACATAACACAAATAAATTCATATCTCCATGAATACATGTCGAAATTGGATGATCTTTAGATTAATCCTACACCTCTCGACAAGAGGAATCAAAGAAAAATATTAGCTTCCATAAATAAGTAGACCCACATGGAGTTTGGCCCTAGTTGCCAATTTTAACAATTGACCTACCAGTGCATATCTACAAATACATGCATGCACTTTGGTGGAAATGAGAAATCAAGGGTGGAAGAATAGGGATGTGAAGCAAAGTTGAAACCTTGGGCTTTAGTTATATTAACTAGAAAAAGACAAGTTCAGAACGAGTGAACAAATGCTACTGGCCATTTACAGAAATGTTCGCCCTGTTGAACGTCCTGTGTTCATTGTTTGGAGAGAAACCTTTGGTTGAACATCCTAAGCTCGTTGTTTGGAGAAGAACCTTTCTCCTTGCTATTCCAAATGAGACCTTGAAACATGGGTTAGACTTGATCTGGTGGCTTGATGTGCAATTTAATAACAAGAGAGGACAACAATGTCAAGAATAATAAAATTCCACCATATAAATCATCCAATTAGCAGATCCCATCTGCTCCAGTAGCCCAGAGAGGAGGGAAAATGAAATATAATGTCTTCTATATCTATGGTTGTGAGTGGAATGGAAACCCAAGGTTCTGCAAGGAGGCAATGCACAAAATTGGTGGAACAAGAGAAATTTGGTGGAGCGTAAGGGATAGACTCAAACTGCATTCAGTAAGTCGTTTAGTCACTCTCGCACAGAGGCTCGCTATAACCATGTTAATTGTTATTTTTTCAGTGGAAACAACCTTGCAAATCCAAGAAGAGGAGAAGGAAGAAACAATCTATGCGGTTATAAAAACATAATCTATTTGAATTGACAATTTTGCTTCGAGAACTGTCCCCCAAGAAACAAGCAGGATAGGGCAAGCTCTATTCCAGTGTCAAGTAGATAGTTAGCTTAGCACAATAATATGCAACAACTAGAATGGGCCAGGAGAGATATGGTTACCAAATTTAGTTTTGGAGACAATGACCACTTCACAGCGTTGTTCAACGCTCTTACATAACCATGCTTTGCCCAACATTCAACTCACATAATTTGAAGCAATGTCTACCAAGTTTTTGGGATGGGGCATGAGAATAAGGACTTGTTGGAGCGCCCTAGGAAACATAATTTATTTCAATAATGAAATGATTCATTCATATATCATAAATAATTTTAATTAAATAAAAATAGTAAAATATTGTAGCATTGATTTAAATTCATTATTCATTTTTAGGACAGATCAAAATAGTTGATATTAAAAATTGAAATGATTTAAATTCAAAAATAGTAAAACGTGATTAATCAAAGACTCTAATGTCATCATTCAAAAGCTAAAACTAAAAATGAAAAATGGACAATGTACCAATGTTACCAAAATCATTGTCGGTTGACCCCAAACCTAGGTAATGGAAAAAAACTGAACCAAAAAGTATATGAATATTCATGTGCATCCATATGAATCCAAACCATTTACACAAAATGGGAAGTTTCTCATATATATAACAAGGGTGTATATGATTAAAATAACACTAAGTGCAATACATATTTGAACCAAAACTGCATTAATAAAGAGACTTTAGATGGTCATTAAAGTCCAAAAAAATCATGTTAGAACAAATACCTACATATCATCAAAATCATTATATATATATTGAGATTCCTTGTCATTAATATCACCGTCTAAGCATTAAAATAAGATATAAATGTTGGAATCACAAATTAGAAATGAATTCAAATGTATATTAATGATAATAAGAATGATGTACATATAAATACAATAGGAAAACCGTTGATTCAATTTCTAGTTTTTTTTGGACTCTAATACCTAATCTCTATTACACACACTAACCCAAATATTAATGACGAGGATTAGGTGTCTAACATTCCCCACTTAATTCGAAAGGATGTATCAAAGTCCAAGAATGAGAGCGAAAAATGCATCATAGCCAAGAGTTATATGTTTCTCAGAAATGGTTTTCAAAGATGACCACAAACCAAAAAATGAGAGAACTCGAGGCCTTAACCAATGATGGTTCAAAGATGACCACCAACTCTGGAACTATCATAGAAATTCCTAAACAAACCAAATTTGGAAATGCCAAAGCAATTCTTGCAACAATTCCTAATATGGCATCTTCTACTAGTGGAAGTGCTCCTTCACCATAAATTGGTGTCGTAGATACTGAAGTAACTTTGTAGGTGGTGTTTTAAGGAGAAAAGACACCAACCAAAACTCAACATGCCAAAAACATGCAATCATGCTCATAGAGTATAAAAGCTCATAGAACACAAATTCATCTCTGATCTGACTACAACTTGAATCTGACTGCAAACTTAGACTCTAGGCTGTAGCAGTAAAATCTGATTATCTTTGACTTAGGTTCGCTTGATAAATCTTTGAACCGGTAGCAGACCATTAATTTCCCCCTTGTCAGATAGAGGGTGAGAAGATGAAGTACTCTTCACTGCAAGACTATTGAAAAGTCGTGAACAAATTCTGTGATATGATCAATATATTTTCTTAGCTATTAGCGACCGTTGCCAAGAAGCAATCCATCCAAGATGAATCTTCTTTCTTGCAGGTTTCTTGTTTTTGGAATATTTGTCTGAATGATGAGTGTGTTTACCACAATGCTCACAAGGGTGAAGATCAAAGCGCTGATCTTTCATATGTCCAACTCGATCACAATGATGACATCTTATAATTTATTGTGGTTGTAGAACAACATCACCCAAAAATCTAATACCATGAAACTGTATAGGTTTTGAAAAATCAGGGACTTGAAAAGAAACATCCTTATTATATCCCACACCAGTTCTATTTTTGTTGTGCACAATTTCTTCCCAAGGTTTAATGAAGGTTTTGGGTAGTGTAGGTTGAATTTTCGCATCTATATGCAAATATGCTCCTGAAGTGGCTCCATTATTTTGATCATTCTGTGACTTTTGATCAGGTCTAAACAGGAAGTTGTTATGAACAAAAAATAGTTTAGAATCATATCTTTTTTGTTGTAGTTCATCTTTCTGGAATTGAGATTCGAGTTGTAGAAACTTGATCTTCTCTTGTGCATTGCAAACAATTTCTAATGTCAAACAGGGTGTCCTTGTTAATTTGGATTGTGTTATGAACAATACAGATCATTAGAATATTTAATAACTCTACCAAATCACTAATTCTCACTGAAAACAATCTACTTTGAAAAAGGTGTCGCTTTCAGATGCAAATGCACTCGTTTACAGTGTAATTCAACAAGTAAAAGTAAATACATATGGACAACTCCCAACTCCCAATACTATATCGTTGCAACTGCGCAATGAATAGTATATTGTGAAACAAACAATGAAGAAATCTTCACAACAAACTTGATTTCTTAGATACCTATGGTATTATATTTATGTTAAAGGTCAATTGTTATTCACTACATTATGTATAATCCATTTAGCGAGACTTTAAGACCAACACAATTCTGCGACCAACCCGAACGTTTGAATGGTACAACACCTCAAACAGGTCTAATTTGCTATCATGACCAAGCTTCTGAGTATCGTCTAGACGGGTTCCACAACTTTGTTCTGAAAAAATATGTTTGAGCAACTATCCGGTCAATGATAGTATTTCGGCTATCATTGTTCTGAACGAGACTCGTAGAGTGATTTGACATCTGAAGAGGTGAAGAACAAATTCTGCCATAAGGTCCAAGGTTCAATCCCTCCAGCTGTTTACTTTGCTATCCACAACCAGCCGTCGACGCTTTGCAGAGAGCATACCGTTGATTGCATGTCACAAAAAACAAGTAAGTGGAATTCGAAATTATCCTCATAAATAAGTCGAGTCAAAGTTAACTTGGTTCTCAGATGTGTCAGTGTCTACTTCTACTGCGATATGTCTGCTGTAAGGGCTTCTTTATAAACAAGGTGACACTGAATTCAATCGAAAATTTTGAATGCAATTATGGATTTAAATAATGGAGCATGGCACTACAACTGAAATCCCGCTATTTGTAAGCATAATCCAATAGTCCAGTCATTTCTTCTTTCAAACAAGGAAAAATAATGGAGGAAATATCACGAAAAACAATCGTATTAATTTGAAAGAACTCGACCAATGCATTAACTTGAAACAACTCGAATAGCAAAAAACCAATGTGCGAAGGAATGGAGAATACAATTTAGTTTATGCTTTACTGTGGCGATCACTCTTTCATTTTCTTCGACGACCATCATAAATAAATTTACCCTCTGATGTGGCGATCATTCTTTCATTTGTTCACAAAGGAAGGAAGAAGCGACTCAACTTTCCGATATGATAACACATAGATTAGTTTTTCCATTCATGCAGGGTTACAGTGGTCTATAATTAATTGACCAAATTCTGGCGCTTAACATCCAATGAATGCCTAATATTCAAACAATTATTACATGAATTTTAAGTTGCTCATATGCTCTTCAAACACAATCTCAAGAGCCCAACTTAGATTATATGTCAAACAAAAACATACTGGCGCAATAATTAACGATGGACAATATTCAATATCACAGAGCCATCACAAAGTATAACTTAGATTTATATCTCAGAGGTTAAATAACATGCTGACCCACTGTTTTGGCACTTTTGACAGGGGAAGGACCGACCGCTGGCATTTAAACTTACAACTTGACGACTCTAACAATTCTTCAAGATCTTTAGATTCAACAATGCGTGTAATTTACATACCTTTTGTAACAATTCTTCAAGATCTTTAGATTCAACAATGCGTGTAATTTACATACCTTTTGTAAATTTACTCACGCCTTGACCCCCAAGAGTGGTCAGTTCGTGGTATGGTCTTGTTGCTCTACTACAGGGAGAGTCGTCGTCTTGTCCCGTGAGGTCTCAATAACTTATAAGAAGTAACATATCACGATCTTCGCTACATGCTCCACGCTTGCGACTCCAAGATTCACTCGAAACCTCATTCTTTGCCCGACAAATTCACGTAAATGCTATGTGTTTTCATACCAAAGTCTGAGATATAAGGAGCACCCACGAAGACCACAAAATTAGTAGCTTAATTGACAGAGACCACAAAACTAGTGGCTCATTCTATTCGATTGAGCAGATTAACTTTCACTCTGATATTCCTTCCACCAATGCTCTAATTCCACTGTTGGAATCATAAATTGAAAACGAATTCGACTATATATTATTCATAATAAGAATGATGCACATAGTGACATATAAATACATTAGGAAAATTGTTGATTCAGTTTCCAGGTTTTCTTAGACTTAGTAAGTAATTTTCATAACACACTAATCCAAATCTTAATCACGGGGATTAGGTGTCTAACAATAAACAACTTAACTGGTCAAGTTGATATTTTCTTTGAGTGATAGGTACAATTTTATTAGGGTCAAGACAAAGGAGTTCAATGATCAATGCCACCAACATCAAGATACATAGAGGGCTTGGTGCTCTTGATTAAATGCTAGTTCCAAGCTCTCATACATCATAGAATCCAATGGAAACATTGCAAGCCCCCCAACCTTGAAAACTATAAGTTTGCTGAATTTTGAGTAGGATCTAAAATTCTACTTTCTCCATACAAAGTCCAATGAGGTACTCTCAAACATCTAGAGTCAATTAATGATAATGTTAAAAATTTAAGTAAAAGGGTAAAAATGAAAGATAAAGAAGGAATCATGTCACTTTTACTTACATAATTACTTTTAATTTTACTTTCACTCTCATATTACCATTAATTACATAGCATTAGGAGGGCCCTAAGGTTAAATATTAGGGTTTTCCACTCATAGATTGTTGTTTTCAAGCAAAATTCAAGGGGGATGCCTAGCGCTTTTTGAGGGAGATACCCACAAGCACACCTTTTGGAGAAACATGTCCACCACATTGGGGAAACATTCCCCCCTACATTTCTGTGAGTTTGCCCAAAAGGGGGAAGTGAGGAAATGTTTCTCCATGTGTCCCCTTGTCTTGGGTGCATGAATAACATAGGAAGTGTGCTCCCCACCTCGAGGGGCATATCCCCATAGAACACTGGTTTGAAGAACCATCAAAGCACATTCTCTCTATCAAGTCCAACTTCAACCATCTCTCTCTTCAACAACACAAGAAGGAACTATTACAACACTTACTAGTTAACAAGTGGACTTCTTGAAAATCTTGCGATATTTTGTTATGCCATATAATTTGCAATATTTTGTTAATGTCATAAACTATTGCAGCAAATGCATATTGAGGTTTTCTCTCACTCAATACATTGAATCAACATTAGAAATGGTAGTTTACCTCATATTAGTTTGTGTGCCCTTTTTAACTTTATGTCTTAGCTTTTCTCTAATGTTCTTCTCTTATAATTTGCAATATTTTGTTAATGTCATAAACTATTGTAGCAAATGCATATTGAGGTTTTCTCTCACTCAATACATTGAATCAACATTAGAAATGATAGTTTACCTCATATTAGTTTCTGTGCCCTTTTTAACTTTATGTATTAGCTTTTCTCTAATGTTTTTCTCTTACTCAATTACAGAGGTAAAATGCTTTGTTACTTGGAACTTAGTTACAAGTTTTGAACATTTATTATGGTATATTGTCAACATGTCAATAATCATAGTTAGACATTGTCATTATTGCAATAGCTAAATATAACATTAAAACCATGAAAAATAAATAAAAATTCACGCTTTTATGAAAAAGACAAAAACATAAAATGCTATGAAGTAATGTTAACCTCAATTCTAACATTAATCAATGCCATCATAAAATATAGATATATAATCTGTTTTCAAAATTTACTAGAAAATAAAGCCCTGATTTAAATCAAATTCAAATACAATCTCAAATTTAAAATTTAAAATAAAAAAATATATTATAAACAGAAAATCAAATTCAAATACAATCAAATTTAAATTAAAATTAAAAATATAAATAGAAAAAAAATAAGTAAAATTTTTAAACCTTCTATTAAATAATAAAATCATTATTTATATATAAAATAATAAAACAAACATGCTCTAGCCCCAATCGCATAGTCTCTATTGCCCAAGGATAGGACCATTAAAGATATAATCATTAAAAATGCTATCTATATATAAGAGTAGGTAGCATCATTAAATAAACGCGTAAATATATATATAGTGTTTTGATATATAAAATTATGCGGAGTGAATTTAAAAGCGAAGGAAGTGTAATGTTTTGATAAATATATTTTAAATTCAATAAAATACTACTTATAAAGATATGAGATATATTTATAGTTTCTTGTAGTCCCCGATTTATAAAAATAGTATAATTTATTTATGTAATAATTATATATATATATATAATAAAAAATAATAAATAAATAAATAAGATATAATATTTATAAAATGAAATATATATATTATATATATATATAATATATAATAAAATAAATAAAATTTGGATGATTAAAAAAATATATGTTTTTAAAATAACTAAAACTCGAAATATATTATAGACGAGATGCATTATTTTTAACCCAAAAAAATGAGAAATATCAAATTTGTATTTATATATCATTTTTTTTTTCACATACATATTATAGTGTTCATAATCTTTTTTTAACTTAATAATCACTTGGGATAAAATAATTGAGAGACAAAATTTTTAATGTTTAAAATCTTTTTAGTTGTGTGTGCACATGAATGTGTATGACATGTTGTAAATCTATTTCAACTCAAGGCTCTTGAAGTATTAATAGTTTTGTATTCCAAACACTTTTATAAATCTAAAGTTGAAATGATTTTATACTAGTTAAAATAAGATTATGAATACCATACCATTTTACTTTAGTGTTCTATCACCATTTTCTTGAAATTTGAGTTATTTGGTTTATGGGAAATAATGTGAAGCCTTTCATCTTCCACAAAGTTGCATTAAAATACTTTATATAGGTGGTGGATTTATGTGAAATTGCTTAGCTACTAAATATGTTTAAATGTTTCGTATAGGCTAAAGACATTGCGACACTTTAATACTTAAGTTTAAGAAAAACAATAAGAATTTGTTTCTTTTTATAAGAACTTTATAGAATGAAGAGCTGAAATTGTGTGAAAAACACAAACTACACAATAGATGATGTACATTATTCTAAAAGTGAAGATCAAATTTAGATGTAAACAAAGATAATCTATTTTGTCATGTGTATCATATTAAAGGTGAAGATTAAAGCATGAATAAGGATGCCATTTTAAATTTGTGGTATTGAATCTTAGTTAACTCTAAATAATTAATGAATGAATGGAGACTGAAATAATGCCAAAGATTGCAAAACTAAAGAATGAGAATGTGTTGCAACATGATATGTTTGAAGTTAATATAAACTTTTAAAAAATTAAAAATTAATAATAAAAAATAAATAAAAATAAATAAATAAATAAATAAATAAAAATAAATAAAATAAAAATAAATAAATATAAATATAAATAAATAAAAAAAAAAATAAATAAATAAATTAATTAATCAAGCAAAATAAAAAATAAAAAATTAAAACTTAAAAATAAATAAAAATTAAAAATTAAAAAAAATTAAAATAATAATAATAATAAAATAAAAATTAAATATTTTCTAGGAAAAATCATAATTTTTCATTAGGAGATTTGAAACTTACATTTTGTATATGCACGAGAGTGCATTAAAAAATAGGTTGTTTTGAATAAATATATACATTCATAAAAAAGAAAAACAAAAGACAAGAAATCTAATGAAACCCATTTTTCAACTGCAGGACCTCCTCCAAAATAGTTATCAGTGTGTGCATGTGACATTTGGTGACTTCATTAAACTAGTTTATAATTACCAAGGAATCCCCAAATATCTGTAGTTGCCTACAACCCTTTTCAGTAGCAAGAAGTAGCACAAGCTTAAGACAAAGTCGTTCAACGTAATTATTTGTGCCCCTACCCAACCCGATTTGTAGTTTGAAGAACTGATTTTCATTTAAATATAGGACCGCTTCTCCCCCACATTTGCCTCCAAGATGGGAGGCTCCATCAAAATAAGCCCAAGGTAGGGAATAATCTACTTCTTCAAGAGAGATATTCTATGGTCTATGAACAAAGATAACATCTAGGGTCAAACCATATGTGGCTAGGATATGAGCTGCCACTCTTTAAGAAGTTGTTGCTTTCTCTTCGAATATAACATTATTTTGTGCTATCCACTTGCACCAATTGATGATAGGCAAAAGGTTTCTATGCTTTTTTTGGGATGCATGTTCCCACAAGGATTTCCAAGGTTTGATTCAAGAGATACCCTACCACATTGAATCTAATGACAACGAATTACGTACAATATTCCAAACAACAACGGAAAAAGGACATACCAAAAATAAGTGGTCCATTATTTCCTCGTCATTTTTACATAGTGAGCCTAATGAAGCATCTCTTTTTTACATTTTCACCAGTTAAGAGCTTGTTTTATAGGATGCACTACTCAAAAAGTTTGGTTTTTGTCGGACAACTTAACTTCCATAACTTCTTCCACCACCAAGCTAAAATTCTGGGCTCTTTATCAGCCATGATGTACAATAACATGTATTTGGTATGTATCCCCCATAAGGGGAGTGGACCCAACACAAAGTGTCTTCCCTATACCTCAGTATTACATGAGAGATGTTGAGGGTGCTCGTATAATTCTTCCATTGACCCAACCACACATTCGACAGGTTCAAATGATTAACATCCAACCATCCTTGTGCTCAAATTGATGTATTGTCCAGATCAACCACCTGCTTTAGAGTGTTCCTTCCGTTTGCATTAAGGAAATCAACCATCTCCTATGACCATATATAATTCTCTCCACATCCCACCCATGGGTCTTGACCAATTTTGAATTTTTCACCAAAGATAACCTTCCATGCTAGCCCATTATCAATCACACCGAAAGAATCAATTGCAACTTTCCAGACCACATAAACATTTGTCTTATGGTTATTTGGGATCTTGATCCAATATTCAATCGAAATGGGGGAAATGTACTTCCTACAAACAAATTTAGTCCAGAAACTAGTTGAGGATATTGGTCTCCATCCAACCTTGGCTTCCAATTCCCTTGAGAAGGAAAGTAAGTTTTTAGGCCCTAGCCTGCCCATTTTTGGGTAGAGTAATTTTTCCCATTTTACCCAGGTGAAAACCCTGGCATCCTTTGAGCCCAACCATAGAAATCTGCAACAACTATTACAAATAAAATTTAGGACCCCTTTTAGAATCCAAGACAATGACATCTAGAATATCGAGATAGTTTCTAACATATTTTATGAGCACTAGTCTACCTACCCTAGAAAGCCATTTGAAACTCCATATCTTTATTTATTTTTCAAATCTTTGCTACTAGCCATTGCTAATCCACCTTTCTGTAATCATTGGGTTTCAGATGAAAACCCAAATATTTAAGCCCTTCATAAAAGTTATATGTATGGAATGGAAAAATATTTTGGGAATTTGTAAGCTCCTCTCTGGACAACCCACTTTTGTTAGTGTTGATTTCTGAATATTTGTCATCATTCCTATAGCCTTTTCAAAAAGTGACAAGGCCAATTTGATAGATACAAGGTCTTGTCTAGACCCATCACTAAACAATAAAATATCATCTATGAACATAAGACATATAATGGCTAAATCACCAGCCACTGTAGCACCTTTTAGATTACCCTTCCTTGTGGCCTAAGCTAACAATTTGCTCAAACCTTCAGCTACTAGAAGAAAAAATAATGACAAAAGCAGACATCCCTGATAGAGTCCTCTCTTATCTTGAAATAAAGAAGAAGCTGAACTGTCTATAAGCACAACAAAAGATACTAATGTAATACAAGACATGACCCAATTGATGAATCTTACCTCAAAACCCAGGTGAGTCATTAACATTATGATATAAATCCAATTGACAATGTCATATGCCTTAGCCAAGTTTATTTTGGGCAACATTACTTTTTAATTTGTTTGTTTTTTGATTGTGAAGGCCCTCCTATGTAACCCCAATGGCCTCGAGTATCTACACGCCTTCCAATAAAGCAAATTTCTCCTTTGAAACATTTTGAGAAAGAACTAACTTCAATATATTTCCAATGATTTTATAAATACTATTTCATAAAGAAATAGGTTTAAATTCATCAAAGGTGTGAGGGGACTTAGCCTTTGGGATAAGAGAAATAAAGGTGGAATTGAGCACATCATACAACCTTCCAGATTGTTTGCAATCTTCGACCACTTTGATGAGATCACCCCCTAAAATATCAAATAACCCAGAGAAAATTCAACCGGCCACTTGCCGGGACCCAAGCTTTTGTCCCATTGAAATATTTGTAGGGATTTCTAAAGCTCTTCCTCATACACCGACTCCATGAGAGAATGATTGAATTCATCATCAGTGAATCTGGAAAAATTTCGAGCCAATTCTATCACCTCGGCTAAGGATGCTTCTCGGGGCGCCTTAAAAGGGTATTTGAAATGAATAATCCCCATCCTAGCTAAATCCCTTATAGCATTGATGATCAGAGCTACTCCCCACTCCAACCCATTATCGAAAGAGATAAATCCTTTCCAACAGAGATTCAACTAACAAAAAACCATTGATCTTCCTGGAAATCATCACTTCCCCAGTTCCTCATTTTCTCCAGGTGGGTTTATACTTAATCAAGTCAACATCACAAAGCTTGTGCAACTCTAGGAGATGTGAATAAATAAGAGAGGGGACTAGAGTGATCATGTTGGCCCCAAATTTTAGAGATACCCAGAGAGAAGTTCAAATCACCCTTGCCCACCAAGTTATCAACATTCACAAAGGAATGAGCCATAAGAATTTCCTAGAAAGAATTTATGTCTTGGCATGGCTCGTAGACATTCACAATCTTTATTTCCATCCCCAGTTCATTCACTAAGATATCATCACCCAAAACCCCTTCAAATCCCTAAGAGCTTCAAATTTTTATGGATCTTTGGTTAAAACCCACCGCTAAACCTCTTGACCTCCCTTTAGAATCTACAACTACAAAGCTCCATACATGGGATAAATATTCCAACAACTTCACAACCACATATCCATTTCCAAGAGTTTCTTGAAGGAATATGACATCAACATTCTTGAATTGCATCAATCATTTTAAGGCTAGTCTTTTGGAGGGGCTAGCTAGCCCTCAACAGTTGAAAGAGAGGAAAACCATAGAGGGTTTAGGGTTGGGGCTTGCACTACTCTAAGTGCCCCGATGATGGATTTTTTTTGCAACATCTTAGCTGACTTTCAATTTAGCTTAAGATATTGAGATTGTTTGCCATGAGGATTCCTAACAACCTTAGAAGGAGAGGAGGGACCCAAAAAAACCATGGCATCAAAGGGCACCTACGATTTGATTTTCAACCTAACATTGTGTCTAGAACAAGTGTCATCAACATGTCCCAGGAAGGGGAAGGGATAAGGGATGGGAAACTAACATGCACATTGGTGATATTGCAAGGGACATAACCCAAACATAGACCATTTGAACCAATGCATGATGTTATCACAAAACCAGACCCTGATAGGCTGCTAATCAAGAAGACTTTGAGTAACTATGTCAAACCAATCTTTTGGCTGAGGCTTAGCCTCCTCAACCTGAGAGGGCTCTCTCACTAGGTTAAAGATTTTAATTTCAAGATTAGATGGATAACTCTATGGAAAAATCAAACAAAAATTTATAAATGGTTGAAATACCAATCAACAAACATCTATTGGGCTATGGAGTCAAAGTATGTTTCAGTACAACAACAAGATCAACTTAACATGGAAGTCAGGGCATAAAGAGTCTTAATATATCAACAAAACAAAGACATAATGCAAGGAACACAGCTTATAAACACATGAAGGAAGTTAGAGCATTATCAATGAATTCTAAGTAACATGTGTTTATACCACTGCAAGTAAGTAAATGAAGAAAGCCATGAGAAAATCAAACATTAAAAATCCTCTCTGAATCCTGAGTAGTGAAGCCAATATCTCTGTATTAACATGAAAACATACAATGTCATACAATAACACAATGTGCTTGTTTCTTTTGAAAATTTCCAACCCCGAGGAATTCCACATCTTGTCTTTTATAGAGTTATCATTACAATCTTGGATTCCTTGATCCAACTTGAGGGGAATTCAAATTTCCTAGCTTGACACCTATTCATACCTAAAACAGACTATTAATTATAGGTAACAGTTAACTGATTGTCTTAGAGTCCTAATACAATTAGGAGTACAACTCCTTATTATGATAACAACAACCTAATCTAGGAATTAAACTCAATGCTTGAAAACTGCTCCTCCTTAACTTCGACCTTGGTAATGTCCATAACCCTCATGTCGGCCTTTAATAACTTCTCCTTTATCTGCCTTGAAAACTAGGAATATGTCCCCCACACTATAGCCTTGGTCTTCAATGTTGTTCCTCGAATCTTCTGATGACAAAAGTAGCCCCTTTAATCATGTAACATATGTTAAGTTATCCATATAACCCTACTCTTTCACTTGTGCAAAAATTAAACTCTTTGAAGGTGCACGAAGAAGGTCAATTTGGATGTGCTACGAAGCTAATTGTTGTTTTTGTAGCGCAGAACTTTGCTTTTACATATATCCTTTATCCTTTGAGTTTTTTCCTTGCTTGAGATTTAAACTTTCATAAGTGACCTCCGCACATTCTCTAGCAGCATCATTCTCCAAAAAATAACTGCTTCTTTCCTTTGAGAATTGATTAAAACATCAAAACTACACCTAAAGCAGTTTCATAGTGTGCTACGAAACTGCTGTGTGAATCAATTTACACAGTTTTCTTCCAAAAAATTTCTTTCTAAGGATTCTTTACAGTTGTTCCATTATGTACATATGACATATATACTTAACATCACCCATCCTTGAAACATATTCAAAAAGTAATGTCTTTGTTTCAACCAAAATTGTATTAGGGTTTCATCACTTACTGCCCTGTTCATTTGTGCTGAGGCTGACCTCTAGACTTGCTCAACTGAATTTCAAGGTCTCCAATTTGTCTTTTCATCCTCCTGATATTAGTACTTAGTCTTCCATTAATCCATCTTACATACCTTGCCTCCTTGATTGCAGGGACAATCCGGATAAGGATTGAGCCTTTATGCTAACTACTTCAAGTTTTGAAGTTTTTTCAACTTCCCATAGAGCCTTCATTCTGTTGAAATTGGCCTTCTCAGCTACATGTTTCCTTGCCCTTTTCTTAAGTTTAGCAATCTCGAGGTTGGTAAGTTTCAATTTCTTCTTAACTTCCTCATAGCTATTTTCTTCTTCTTGAGTATTGACCACTCTGTTTCTGTCATCTTCATGCATGGGTGATGGTGGAACTATGGGCTCTTCACAAAAAACTGATATCGCCCCTGTTTCATCTACCTCTGGCTCTGCCTCTTGTAACCTTTTTGACCGCCTAATCACAGGCTTTCTAGGCTTGAAGACAAATTCTGAAACCTAATCATCAAACTATAATTTTTTAGAGGATTTCATCTTTTTTGACTTGCCCTCACCCAATTCAATGAAGTCTGCTTGGACCAGAGGGGACTCTTAAATGTCAATAGCCTGAAGAATATCATTCAAACTACCCTTTGAGACTAGGCTTTTATCAATGACCACTGTTTTACCCTTTTCTTTGGCTATTTGACTTCTAGTTACCCTCCTCTGGACTGTTTCACCAATGGAATGTTCTTGTGCTGCTTCCTTAATTTGAACTTTCTTCTTTTGTGAATGCTGAGGAGTATCTTGAACAGTCAATGGTGTTTCAGTCACTAGCTCCTTAACTTTCTTTCTGGCCTTTAGTTTAACAAACTTGCTTGACCTTGTTTCTGCAGGGTAACTAGTCTCTGGTGATGATATTTCCTTAGCCCTAGGGCTAAGCCCTATTTCAACTCTAAAACCAGACATAAAGAGAAATGCAGACCACTCTCTATCTACCTTCTGAAGTTCATGCAAGACAATTAATTTAACTAAGCCATGATGGAACAATGAAGTTTCACATGCCTCTTTCTTCAATTGTATTTTATCATACATCTTTCCTAAACTTCGAAATAGAAAAAAAGGTAGATCTAGAGAGATTATCCCAGTGAAATGCAATAGGAGTTTGAAATGATAAGAATACACCTTGTGGTATCTTCCTTCACAGGTGAAGTACCTTTGTATGCATGAGAGTAGGTTGGCATATGTATCTTTGACATAACCTCTTGGCACTGCTTTAGTTAAATCTGTGTCTACAATTTCTGGCTTCAAGAATATCTTGCAGGGTGCCATTTCAAACTTGAAATTCTTAAACCACCTTTCTTGACCTCTAGGAATTGCTATCACTAAAGATATAATTTCAGGAGAAATTTGCAAATATAAAACTCCAACCTTTGTATGTGAACCTATGAAATTTAGAGCAAATTCCTTGGTCACTTGGTTATGTCCTCCCTGTAGTTTCTCACAGAACCTCCAGAAACCTGCATTTTTGAAGGCTTCTTCAACTGATTTATCTTTCATGAGAGAATCTAAGCCTTCAAGTTCCATTCTCAGACATCAAATTGACCTGTGATTTCTTCTTTCTTCTGACATTTTTCCTTTGAAATCCCTGTAGACAGAAAACCTGGAAGAAAACTGCCTTGCTTAACTAAGGAACTGTCTCGCTTGAATTTGATGAAAAACTGCCTCGCTTGAACCCTGCGGAAGAGCTCTGGTTTCTGCTCACCCTAGGCTTGTTTACTCGGACTAAGAACAACACCAAGTGCCTCTTGCATGATATGACCAAGATCAACATGAATATGACCAAGATCAACTAACCTTTTTTGAAATTTAAAATGACTAATGACAAATGACCCCTAACGAATCTAATGATGGATATGAATGCTTGCATGTGAGAGGAAAGGTTCGTGGAATGACACCTGATGATGAAAATTTAACGGTTTCTAGTGGATTTGACAGCTAGACAAGATTGATCACGAATCACTGATTTCGTAGTGCATCTAGTGTAAATTCGGGGTTTTGCACTACGAAAACGACTAGCTACGAATCCTTGATTTTGTAGCGCACGTAGTGTAATTTTAGGGCTTTGCACTATGAAAACAACTAGATAATTTCGTAGCGCGTTCAAATTTTTGAAATAACGAGACACATGAAACTTAAAACATGATATGGGATCCATAAGGGGCCAAACAATGCTGATGGACTTCATTTATGATGGAAATGAGACTCTAATGCTATAACTGAAACTCTTAAAAACATAAAAAATGACTTGACCATGTCTAACACAAAAACTTAGGAACCATGCGGGTTGTCCAAAATTTTTAAAAACTTTTACAGTGATAACACATGACAAAGGACAAGACCGAGAAGAAGGGAGCGAGTCCATAACCGAAGAATAAAAAGAGCTAATGAGATTAGATACAAGGAGAGAAGATAAGATAGTACCCAACATTGGAGAACTAAACGAGGGTGGGCCAGCTTCATGGGAAATCCAATCAAGTGCTTGCATCTCATTTCTTTGCAACTGCGAGTCTTCATCCATCGGGTTGGTCTCGGGCTCTTCCTGTTGATTTTCTAAAGAAGTCATCATCAAATCCTGACCTTTAAGATATTTCACCTTATTCCTCCCTAAAATTCCTTCATTATGAATCTCCCGGCCTTTCCTCCTAGTGTAGGGCAGTGGGTAGTCCTTCAGGATGTGACCCACCTTGTGGCATCTTCGACATCTAAATGGGATATCATCATAGTCCAAAATATGTTTGTGGGATAAACCTCTATAATGAATGTTCAAAGTTGCAATCAAACCCTCTTGTATATCTAGATTTACCATAATTCTAGCAATTTCCATTCTTCTGCCTTCTTCATAGGATTTGTCCACTTCCACAAAAGATCCTAATTTATCCCCTATAATTCTAAAGATATCCTAAGACCAAAACTACATGGGACAACTTGGGAGCCTCACTCATACTAGGCCAAACCCCAACTTTTCTTTGCTAGTGTTGAAAAGAGAACTCCATTTATCAATAAGACTAGTCTTGTATCAATGCAACATATTTTTCCTAGCACACAATTTTCAACTTCTGTAGAGTTGCATATTAACAAAAACCATCCCCTCATGAGAGTTCTGACCACTAACAACACTTTGATATCCTTCTCCCACATTATATTTACCCATTCCCAGAGATTTTCTACAATGAATTCCTTGCCACAAACATGGCCTACTAGTACTCGCTCAGATGTTTCTATAGTGTCCCCAAACTATACCTTCTCCAAGAGCCAAATCCTCTTGTTTAGATCCCCCCCAGTGCATTTTACTTTCTTTCACTTTTTTGTAGTCCTTGGAATGACCTTTGGGCTTGATTGAGATATTGGAGTTTCCCTCATCTGTGTTTACACCCTACCCCTTACCCTTGTGCTATCAAAGGTTTCCATGACAACATTCCCATAATTTACACAATTTGAGAGTCCTTCAAAATTGACCCTTGCTTGACTGGGAAACCCCCACTAAAAGGCTCTTCCACCCTCTGAGAGTTGCCATACCTTAGCCCATCTTCCTCAAAATCAACCAAGCTAACCCTAAAAAACTGAGGCTCAAAACCAAACCTTTCAACCTCTACCCTTACTAGCTTGACTACGAAAGGCCCGCTAAAAGCCTCTCCCGCCCTATGTGAGCTACCAAACCCTAACCCACCTGTAATTGGAAAAACCCCCAAAAAATGAGGCTCAAAATCGGTCCTTCCCAACAATACCCCTACCTGCTCAACTTCAATGAAATACCCTTCGAAGCAACTTTCAACTGGAGCATCCAAGGGGAAACAATGGGTTAGATTTGCACTCAAATTTGAACGAGTGACTTGAAACCCTAGTGAGGACAACTCCTTGTAACACTGAAAACAACTCATAATTCACATCTGTTGACATCACCATTGAAGAGGGAGGAAAACCTCCCAATACTTTCGTTACCATTTCCAAAGTTGGTAGGAAGGAAAAAATCCCCTGGTTTGGTGTGCTAGGTGTCACCCTAGTCTCCAAATCAAGAACTTGAGGTGGCATCTCAATCCAGATGGAGACATTCTCATATGGGTTGTTAGAATAATCTGCCTCATCCTTCATTTCATCATTCCTCCACATATGTTATAACCATAGACCATTAGGAACATCTAAGGAGTCTAAAAAAACAAAAAAACATTAATAAAATGCTTACTAATATAAAAGTAAAATAAGCATTAATTAGGTGTAGCTCGAGTGACTGAGAGGAAAGTTGTTGTCTTCCTTGGCTTGGCTTCAAATCCCATTTTGTGTCATTCTTTCTCTCTTCATGAGCCACTTGTTGATTGTTGACTTGGCTCAAACCTTGAAGAATTTAGCACCTAGGTGAAAACATGAAGATGGATTACACTTTTTGCCCTTTTTTGAGAAGTTGAATTATATTTTTCATATTAGAATTTTGGTTTGGAGTAACAACAAAACTTGTCGAGAATTTTGTTAGCTTTCTATTGGATATTTTTTTCAATTTCTTTTATTGACATTTGATATGTCAATCTTGCTATTTTTTAAGTGTATATTTCTTAAAAATGACGGGATTGATAAGAAGCCATGTTTTTGAACCTCATCTATTCATTATCAACCTTGTGTTTTCAAAAAACAACATATGCTAAAACAATATAAAAAGACTATACTTTTGCATGACTATATATTTGAATTTCACACATAGATATAGATATTATAATTATTAGAATTTTTTGAACCAATCAATGTCAAACAAATGCAATTTTTAAACATCTTTTTTTTTTTAATGAAAGTTGGCCTCATATTTTAGTTAGAAATTAAAAAACTAAAAACATCTTTTTGAAAAGAAAGTCCAAGGTTGTGACACATCTATTTTTTATATTTTTTTATAATATATTTAGCATTGATTTTTTTATTTCACATGGATCTGAATCAATCTATATATTAATAATAAAATAATAATAATATAACCAGAAATAAATCTAATAAAATTGATGTCAAGAAAGAAGTTTCAATTTGGAACATTTTGGTATTAATTTTGAAACATTATTCCTAATATTTCATAGGGTTTGATCCTTCTGAACTTGGAGAAATATGGAATTCCAGAAAACACATGCTCCTAATATTTCATAGTGTTTGATCCTTCTGATTGGAGAAATATGGAAGTCCAGAAAACACATGCTGGTTTTGTAGAGTTGTAGGTTTTCGGTCAAAAATAACCCTAACAGAAATCATTTTTTGTTCGAAATATTAATACATTGGGCTAAAAGTGTAATATTTCGATCAAAATATTAATACATTCAATCGAAATTTTAATCTTTTCGCCCTGGAAAAAAAAATTAGTGCCAAAAAATCATATAAATACATCAACAATATTTAGTTTAAAATTTTGTTTGAAACAATGTTTAGTTTAAGATTTTATTTGGTAATCAAGTAATGAACAAAGTAGTGGTTCTGTTTTATTTTTATTTTTAATTGTTATTTGAAACAAGTTTACTTAGTTTTTTTTTGGGAAAAGGTGGCTTTTTACTAATATTTTTTGGAATAAGTTTCAGTCCAGAATTTTCCTGCATAAAGGATTAATGATCAATTTCTTTGAAATATTATGCACAAAGTTATATTTTTATGATTACAAAGTATTGATTTTTTAAAATCTATATAGGTTAAAAATAATAATGGGCCATAAAATTTCGTGCAAAAGGAAATATGATCGCAACACAATGTAAATAGAGATTTGCAAATTCCGGAGGATGAAAATGAAATTCAACCAAAAGAAATCGAAACAGGTAAATACATAGTATAAAATGATATTAAAATACATTAATTTTTTTATCTAATATATATTTAAATTTGATTGTAATTTCAAAATTATATGGGTGAAGACACTAAAATTGAAAATGAAATAGAAGAAGTTGAGCCATGTGCAAGTGTGTATATATATATTTTATGAATCTTGAGTTTATTTTTTTATGCAATTTTAAATGTGTATATTTTAAATGTGTATATTTTATAGAGTTTTATTTGAATTTTTTTTACATGATGACAATTTAGAAAATATAAATATTTTTTTACATGAACTTTTTATATAATATCTATTTAACTTTTATGTTTTTTGATGCATAAGCATACAATTCAGTAATTTCATTATGTTCTAGTTAACTTAGGGGGTCTTGTGTTTTCAAGGAAGTTGGATTCCTATGTATGTGATTATTAATGTTTTGAGTGATTAGAATAGGAATTAATTAGATATTGTGAGGATATTTATAAATGCTTTCGAATGTACGAGAACATGAGTGAGGATGAATGATTAGTGGAGATTGAGAGAGTTGGAAATCAATTATAAGTCTTAGATTAGAAAGTGGTGTCATGATTCGTGGAACTAGAGAGGATTCTTAGGGATTACTGGAGTTAAAAGTGGACTTAGAGGATATTCAGGACTTAGTTCAGCAGATTAAAGATCTGAACCAGAATTGATTAAACAGAACCTTTTATATAAATGTAAGCCTAAAAGGCATAGTAGAAAGGTAGAGAGGTAGAGAGTCAATCAGTCAGTCAGGGTTCAAAGAGTTAGTCATTTAGGCCTAAGGGCAAGGAAAGGAAAGGCCACTGATATAGAAGATCAGGTCGAGGAAGAAATTCCTATGTAAATGTTTGTTATTTGATACAGATAACTTGATTTTGAGTTCGTGTGATGTGTTGAATAATTGAATTATAAGTTGCGTGTGATCTAGAGTAATTCTACGTAACATAGGTTGCAGGTGTGCACAATCAAAGAAGAAGTGCAGAGAGGAGTGTTATGGTTGCACACACATAGTATTGGAGAGAACCTTCACAATGAAAGAATAACTGTAAGGTTTCCTAAAACCTAAAGGTTTACTAAGGAAGCGTAAAGGTGTGAATAGAGATCGAGATCAGAACAAGTGAAAACCATAAGGCGGGAGCAAACACACAAGCAGAAAACCGAATGAACTATTTCACGGTAGGAGCCAAAAGAACTTAACGGTGCATAGGAACCGTTGGATCAGTTAGATTAGTGGACGTGGTTGTGTGCGATAGAAGGCTAAGATTAAGTCGCGAAACATAAAGTCAAGAAGATGAATGGCAAAGATTAAGCGATAACCCTTTATTAAGTCGAGTTCTTTAAGCTTTGCATTGAGCACGTGGGTGGTATTCGCAAGGGGTAAACAATTTCTCACGCGCCCTAAAGGTGGTAAGCTATCTTTCAAAATTTCACGCGATTACCTTTAGCGGCTGACACGTAGCAAACGATGGAGAGAGAAAACCACTTTTCTCGCGTGCTTCCGATCTGATATCAGTCATGCAAGTATCTGCACGAGATTGCGCGATAAGCGTTGGATCAAGTGGGATTGATCAAAGGTGGAGATCAGCCAAGCTAGTTGGCGATCGGGTGACGCAATAGCCATTGGATCGGACAGAGCAGATCAACGACGAAGATCGTCCAGGTTTGTTAATGATCGGGTGACACGATAACCGTCGGATCGAGGAATGAGATCAATGGCAGAGATTTAACGCGCTAAGGAGAGCATCGATATATGTGCAAATATTCGAAGAAAGGCAGAAAGGTAAAGGTTTAAGTGTGTTTTATGAGTTATTTCTATTATACAGGAATTATAATAGAAATAAGCTTAATTAATGTTTTATGGGTTAAGTTTGGGTTGTAACCAAAGTCTGAATACCATGGTATGATTGACATGCACGGGTAATAAAATTAACTGAAAGGGTGAGTTATAAGGGTTAAAAGAGAATCAAATATATTTTTGCTTAAAGACTTAGACTTTGATAAAGTTGGTTTTCATCAAATGTTGTATTTCCGCATAGAGTTTAATTAAGAAGCCTTAACCTTGATTAATTGAATGTTTTACTAAGTATGGAATCTTTGGAATTCCTGGGACACACATAGTGTGACATGCAATTGTATTTGCATACTGTGGGTATATGCGGCTTAGGTTGCATCATTATGGTGTTTGCAGCTTAGGCTGGCGTCATTTAGTATCAGAGAAGAACAAGGAAATTCTGCGTGAAAAATTCTTTAAGAAACTTAGAACAAAGTTATGTTTTAAAAGTGTGTATGCAGGCAAGAGGAGATCAGATTTTAAATCTGACAAACAGTAGGCACACAGAGATAAAGTGAATATTGGGAGAATTTGCAGATGTAAAGAAATAGAGAACAATACATTCAAAAGTGCAGGTGAATGGTAGAACAAGATCATGCAGAGGTCTTGAAGATAGCAGGTGAGAATATTGTAGCAACCTAGAGCAAGGAATGCTCAATTGGTTCCAGAAGAGAGAACTAGAGAGATGCCAAAAGACTGAGCACAGAGGAGAGAAGCTTAGTGAGGCATGTGTAGCAAGAAGGAGTCTTGTTACTGCAGAGGTTTTGTTGTAGCTCCCAGGAAGATCATAAAGGAAATTCCACAGAGGATGTGGGTAGAATTGTTAAGGGATGAAGAAAGCTGGTAAGAAATTTGAGTGAAAGAAGAGGTGGTTAGAACCTAATATTTCATTGTGATTGAAATACAAGAGGACATTTGTGTTCTTAAAAGGTGCAGATGAGTTAAGCCTAGAAGGAGCAAAGAGAAGTGCTCAAAGAGGTTTGAGAGAATAGAGAACCAAGTTCTTTCCAAAATACCAAGTAAAGAGGTAAGCTTGGTGAGGTAAGTGGCAGCAGAGAGGACTTGTTGTTGCAGAGGCTTTAATGTATCTCATAGTAAGTGAGTGAGGAACTCATGAAGATAGAGAAGAAGATGACTACTGATAGTCATAACAGAGATAACAGAGGTTCTGAGGAAGACCATAATAGAATAAAAGTGAAGAAGGAGGATGCCAAGGCAAATGGCAAGAGAATGAGTCAATAGGAGCATGAAAAGGAGATTGCAGAGTTAAAAGAACAACTCAATGTATTAAGGATGATACTAGAGGAAAACCAAAGACAAGGTTGGGTCTTGATGAAAAAGGCAATGGAATGGGCTGAGTTACAGAAAAGGCTACAATAGAGGCAAGTGAAGTGGCTGGTGAAAGAACTCAGAGAAGCTGAGTTGAGAATGGAAGTTTCTATTTGTGAAACTGAATAGGGTGAATTTCTGGGTGAAGATGAAGACTGGAGATTTGTGGAAGACCTTATGAATCATATGAAGGGTTCATAACAACAAGGAGATATGATGACGAAAGCATCAAGTGAGACCACAAGGTCTTATGTTTTTAAAACTGATAGTTTGTGTATGATTACATGTATTGTAGGAGAAAAGAAACTTTGTGAAGATGTATTTAGAATGAATGAAGATATTGAAGTAAAAGGTGACAATGTATATTTCTCAGAAGAGGAAGAACTTGACTGGTTACAGCAGAAAGAGTCTATGGATGAGTTACTTAATGAGAGAAGGCATTCATTTGAAGCTATCATGGAGAAGGAAGATCATGATCTTATTCTGATGAAGAACGAAGGAATATTGTCTCAGAGAGGTAATCTAATGAATTTTGATGAAGAAAAAATGCAGGAGAATATTAATATAGATGATGGGGCAAGGATAGCTCTTGAAGAAGGGTTACAAAGAGACAGCAAGGCAAAGCGTATTGAAGAAGAAGGGGAGGCAGATTTGTCTCAAGAAAAAGAAAAGACAATCACAGAATTTAAGAAAGAAGAAGTCTATGCAAATGGTTTAGCAAAGGAAGAAAGGACATCTGATGATTGGTCAATAACAAAGGAAGGTATGGAAAATTGTGTGAAATTTCCAAATTCTACTCCAATTGAAATTATTAAGTTATATGGAAAATTAGACTTTCAAAGAAGGGAGTTGGAAAAGCAAAAGATGTATACTTAGGATAGATTGCTGAAAAAGGAACACATAAATTTTCTTGAATGCCAATCATAAGGAAAAGAGAATGGTAATGAAAGTTCAGCAAATTGACATTACAGAAGGAGGAGTTCATTATTTTGAACCAGAGCAGAGAGACATCATTGAAACAAATGATATGAAGGAGAGGTTAAATCAATATACTGATGTGTTGACAAAGGAATTGAAGGAAAACTCAGGATAACATATTGAGATATTGCAAGAGAAGGAAAAGGTAATGAGGCCTTATATTTTTAATTCTGATAATTGTTTTATGATTACAGGATTTGATGAAAATGAGATAGACATGTTTCAAGTTGAAGAGTCAGTTTTAGAACTGAAGAAGATTGGAAGTTGTCAGGTCAGACATACTAATGAGGAAGATGAAAAGCATGAAGATACTATGCTTGAAAAAGTTAAACTGATTGTCAGAATCAATCAAGTAAATGAAGGACAATTACTGAAGGTTGTCAAGGAAGAGGAAGGAAAATATGCTGGAATTGATGAACAACATAGTGATGTATTTGAGGGGAATCAAGTACAAAGGAAATTGGAGGAAAATTTACTTTTTGAAAGTAAAATTACAGATATTGAACAAAAGTTGTTTGGAAAGCAACAAGAGGACAAGGATGAAAGGGTGGCAGTAAGGATCCAACAACTTCAAAGAGAAGACAATAAACAACAGTTTGAAGATGAGTGGACAAAGTACAACAACAAATGGCAAAGTAATTACTAGTCAAAAGATAAATTGGACATAGAGATTGAAAGAATAATAAGATTGATAACGAAGGTGCCTCAGAAGAAAACAACAGTAAGAAGGCCAAGGAGCAGCATAAAGAGAAATACAACAACAAACTGTGAAAGCATAGCTAGTGGGGCAAAGAAACATAAATTATGGAAACATGGAGAAAAACAACAAACAACAACAACAACCAAAGACAAATTGCAGAACAAAGTATGGGATCCAGGAAGATAAAGGTTGGAGCAAATGATCAGGAGATAATGATTATTTTAACCTTGGGAGTCTGATGCAAGAGCATACAACTCAACAATTTCATTATGTTCTAGTTAACTTAGGGGATCTTGTGTTTTCAAGGAAGTTGGATTCCTATGTATGTAATTATTAATGTTTTGAGTGATTAGAATAAGAATTAATTAGATATTGTGAGGATATTTGTAAATGCTCTCAAATGTAGGAGAACATGAGTGATGATGAGTGATGAGTGGAGATTGAGAGAGTTGGAAATCAATTATAAGACTTAGACTAGAAAGTGGTGTCATGATTCGTGAAACTAGAGAGGATTCTTAGGGATTACTGGAGTTAAAAGTGGACTTAGAGGATATTCAGGATTTAGTTCAGCAGATTAAGGATCTGAACCAGAATTGGTTAAACAGAACCTTTTTTATAAATGTAAGCCTAAAAGGCATAGTAGAAAGGTAGAGAGGTAGAGAGTCAATCAGTCAGTCAGAGTCAGAGAGTCAGTCATCTAGGCCTTCGGGTAAGGAAAGAAAAGGCCACTGATATAGAAGATCAGGTCGAGGAAGAAATTAATGTGTAAATGTTTGTTATTTAATAGAGATAAATTGATTCTGAGTTTGTGTGATGTGTTGAGTAATTGAATTATAAGTTGTGTGATTCTAGCGTAATTGTGTGTAACATAGGTTGCAGGTGTGCAGAATCAGAGAAGAAGTGCATAGAGGAGTATTATGGTTGCGCACACATAGTATTGGAGAGAACCTTCACAGCGAAGGAATAACTGTAAGGTTTCCTAAAACCTAAAGCTTTGCAAAGGAAGCGTAAAGGTGCGAACAGAGATCGAGATCAGAACAAGAGAAAACCGTAAGGCGTGAGAAAATACACAGGCAAAAAGCCGAATGAGCTATTTCGCAGTAGAATCCAAAAGAATGTAACTGTTCATAGGAACCGTTGGATCAATCGGATCAATGGACGTGGTTGTGTGCGATAGAAGGCTAAGATTAAGTCGTGAAACATAAAGTCAAGAAGATGAATGGCAGAGATTAAGTGATAACCCTTTATTAAGCTGAGTTCTTTAAGCTTCATATTGAGCACGTGGGTGGTATTCGCAAGGGGTAAACATTTTCTCGCGCGCCCTAAAGGTGGTAAGCGGTCTTTCAAAATTTCACGCGATTACCTTTAGTGTCTAACACGTAGAAAACAATGGAGAGAGAAAACCACTTTTCTTGCGTGCTTCCAATCTGATATCAGTCATGCAAGTATCTGCGCGAGATTGCGTGATAACCATTGGATTAGGCGGGATTGATCAACGGTGGAGATCAGCCAAGCTAGTTGGCGATCGGGTGAGGCGACAACCGTTGGATCAGACGGAGCAGATCAACGGTGGAGATCGTCCGAGTTTGTTAATGATCAGGTGATGCGATAACTGTCGGATTGAGGAATGAGATCGACAACGAAGATTTAACGCGCTAAGGAGAGCATGATATATGTGCAAAGATTCGAAGAAAGGCGGAAAGGTAAAGGTTTAAGTGTGTTTTATGAGTTATTTCTATTATACGGGAATTATAATAGAAATAGGCTTAATTAGTGTTTTATGGGTTAAGTTTAGGTTTTAGCCAAAGTCTGAAGACCATGGTATGATTGACATGCGCTGGTAATAAAATTAACCGAAAGGGTGAGTTATAAGGGTTAAGAGAGAACCGAATATATTTCCACTTAAAGACTTAGACTTTGGTAAAGTGGGTTTTCATCAGATGTTGTATTTCTGCATAGAGTTTAATTAAGAAGCCTTAACCTTGATTAATTGAAGGTTTTACTAAGTATGGAATCTTTGGAATTCCTGGGACACACATAGTGTGACATGCAATTGTATTTTGCATATTGTGGGTATATGCGGCTTAGGCTACATCATTATGGTGTTTGCAGCTTAGATTGGCGTCATTTTTACTTTAAACTCCTATTTTGTAGGTGAAGTCAACATTGATGATGAAATGTTAAATAATGTTGATACTAACAAATTAGGGGACAAAAACCTGTCCATATTATATGACATCATGTTAAACGAATTTATGAAAAAATAATCAACATGAATTAATGGTAACACAAGCTCAAATATTGACAACATTTTTAAAGTCCATGAAGTTGAAAGAAGCTACATCATTAATAGGTATTCAAAGGTAGACAAAAGATATAAAGGTGAAAGGCAATATTGTTGAGAATTTAAAGAATGCATTGAAATATTTTGGATTCTTCAGAAAGAAGATGATAAAGTTGCATATAGAACAATACAGACAACCATTGTTTCATCTACTACTAAACAAAGATGTTTGACACAAATCATAGCAAAAGCATTAGGAACCTCACAAAAAACATTGCATCAACATAGAAAATTCCGACTCCAAATAGATGCAATAATGGACTTGCTTGTTGGGCAATCATTTGTAGGCGACCATACGATGATAGACTTGGTAGAAGTATTAAAGATAAGGTACATCAATATTGGGTGACAAATTCACATGTTTCACCAAATGTAAGAGATGCATTGCGACAAAGAATAACACAAAACAAATATGAAACCCATGCAAAACATATCTTGGTTTACTAAGAGATTTAGTGGAAACATGAGCAACTTCAGATCTATAATCTGGGGATTTTGAATGAGATCTAGAATTTGGAGGAGATTTTGAGGCAGAATGACTCTTCAAATGGCTTCTAGTTTTAGGATGGGACTTTGTTGACATTCATAGTCAGTATGCTCTCCTTTTAGTGCCAAAAATGTTGATAGCCCTGAATGACTTCATTAACATTGGGGAAACCATTTGGTTGGGATCTTAAATCAAATCATTTTTCGTTTGGAATGATGGCTCTGACTGGGAATTTGGGACAAGTTTCCCTTAACAAATAAACTACGTGGAATATAGTGGATGAGATATACTTATTCTAATGTGAACTAATCAGCTGAAATAAGAACTAATATTAACTAATACTAAACCTAGGTAGTTGATATTAAATATGTCACAATGATATCACAATTGACATAATAATGTATATCACTATGCAACTATGAGATTAACTCGATGAAAGAAAATTAATTTAATTAAATAGTCAATTAAATTATTTTTTTTGAAATTTAAGTTTTACAATAAAAGATAAAGATAGAAACAAATAACAACTCCTTAATAACTCATGAACATAAGTAAAAATGAGGGACAAATTCAAAAGAGGTTGCAAAAACTTAGGAGGACGATTGGCCAATAGTTTGTTGTTGCAAATTAAAGATATTGATAAGACTTCAGAGCTCAGAAGGGCACTTTCACTTAATCCACATTTGACTAGTTAAGATAGCGTTTTCAAGGTTGGCAACATATGAATGGAGACATTTGTAAGGCATCAGAGCAATAGACATTGAATATGAGGCTTGACTAGGAACTTCCAATGATGCTCAAGCATAACTTTAGTTAGTTGTTCACTCATCTCGGAAATTTTCTTGGAGCATTCTGGCCATGTTCTAGTCAATGATTTGATGTGAGGAAGAGAATATTCGAGACAACTCATGGTGAGATTTGACTGAAGTAAATTTTCAATGATATTGTTGGTAATATCTTGGGCCTTATAAATTACTTCTTCAACTCATTTCATATGAATTTCCCATTCCCTAAATACAATGATTTTATGGGCTTCTTCAATTTTTGGTAGGTTAGCAATTCGACCCTCTTCACTATCCTGCCATGTTAAAAACCCTAAGAGATTTTCATCCATTTATTTAAAGTAATTCTTCATATTCAATAACTGAACAACCAAAGAATCAAGGATCTTGAATTGGTCTTGAACGATATCCAATTTATGGCAAAAGATTGTTTGTTGTTTAGAAAGAAGAGCATTTAATTATTTGGCCTCCCTCTTGAATTCTGTTAACTCAGGATTGCCATGCAATTGTTAAATCCTTTCTTGCATTTTTTAAATTTGTTTGTCTCTAACTTATATATTTGTATCATATTGGACTTTGTGAGAATCAAACCTCTATTTAAGTGTTATTACCTATGACTGCCAGTGTTCAATAACCCTTAATTTTTTTTTTCTCAACTTCAAGGTTTTGTTATAATAGGGTGATATTTTCCTCTTTTCTTTAAGCAATTGTTTCACTTTTGCAACTTTGTCGATAGTGGTTGAAGCATATGTGCTGATGAATTGAGAGAGTTTTCACAATTCATCTATAGGCTTTGTTGTAGAACCTTTTCATAGGGCCTCAAAGGAGGAAACATTTCCATAAACTAATGCATGTGACTAATCAAGCTTTATCTTTTTCCTTCTTGTTTTCACTACAACCTTATGTTTAGGACTGTATAAGATATCTAACAGATGGATCTCCTCAAATTTGAAAACAATCTCAGAATAAGGAAAAGGAGGGATAACTTCAAAATCATTGTCACGAAGGGATTTTTTAGTAATATTCTTTGTTTTTGTACCCTGCTCAGAATTATTTGGAATATCTTTAACATTCGTCTATTGTGTAACCTTATGGTAGTCTAGGGCTTCTCATTTTTGTAATTGATAGTTTGAATAAACTCTTTCCAAATATCATCTAATCTAGGATAAATCACCAACTCTTTTGCTTGAGAAGAAGATAAAGCCATTGTTTCTTTAGGCCGGGGAGGATCGATTGACTAAGAAGAACCAGTAATCAGAATATCTTCACTTACAATTTTCTCCTGTGGCACTTGCAATAAATCCATAGGGAAATTGGTGATCTTTGAGGCTCTATATTGTGGAAATTGGGCCTTTTCCTCATGCGAAAATTTCTCCTCTTCCCTTTTTAGAACTTGGGAATAAGATGAACACTGCTCAAATAAATAATCTAATCTATCGGGCTCCTGAAAAAACTGTTTGATATTTTGTGAGGTTGTGAATTTTTTTACTACATCACTAGGGTCATATTATCTATTAGGTACAATAGGAAGGCTAAGGGCTTTAATATCTTGGATTTCGATCTCTGCATGCTTATGTTTAGCTAAATAAAATATACCGAACTTGGCTAGAATGGTAGGCCACATTCTCTTATTTGAATCTTTCAGGGCTTTAGAAATACCTTGTGCAATAGTTTGATAAACCATTTCCCTGCTTAAGAGTTTATCAGGAATATACAATGAAAAAACATGAGGGTTGACAAAACTACCAAAAACCCTAATGTATGTAAAATATTCCTCACCGAACCAATTTCCAATTCGTTCAAGATCATCTCGAGCCTCTAGGGACATCTGAGGTGCTTTTGAACAAAAAATATTTTGATAAGATGGAAATATGACTCTATGAAAAATTTGGTAAAAAAGTTGTTGATAATTTGATGCCCATACACATGAATGGGCTTTGGATCTTGGAGGGTCCATTTCCAGTCCATAGAAGGAAAATCCATTGAGAAACGTAAGGCATCCATAATATAAGTAGACATATAAAAAGGAGGGACTTTGTTTTTATAAATGTTGCACCCATTCCTAAAAACTAGAACATGGGCGACCAAGTTACCCCTCTGAGGCTGCTTCTATCAGAGGTACCTAGTCATCGAGAAATTTTGACACATTAGGTTGTGCATGCAGCCTACACATCATAGCAGCAACTTGGGAAAATAGAGCAGCAAGAGAGTAAACGACATACCTACCACTTTCTTCTGCTTTATGCTTATTTGAATCTTTTCTCCACTGTTGGGTGTCCATGTTCCTTGATGAAAGCCTCGATATAATTCTTGTCGTATTTGTACTATGGGTCGGGCAAATGGTACATGCTCTGTAAATATTTGCTGGTGAATGACCCAACACGTGTGCCCTTGTTTGTGAAAATTTGTCTGTTGGTAATATTCAAATTTTCCACCACCCATCGAACCATATCAATATAAGGTAGAATTCATGGCCTGGACGATATCCTATGCACGAAAGAATTAGCAGCATTACTGAAAGCAACTTCTAAGACTAAAGTGTTATCATCTGCGATTATGGTTCTCTAAGTAATTTTGGGCTTTTCTTCTTCAAAATAATTGTAGATTGCATCCCAATAAGAATGCCCTACATCTTTAGTACAAACAATATTGGAGAATAGACCTGATCTTGGTATCTTTTCATCAATTTCCTAAATGAAAGAGCTAGACCGCTGTGAAGATGCTTTTTCTTAGCTTTCCCTCTATCATTTCGTCGTAATTCTGGGAATCAGAGATTTTCTGTAATGTAGATGGGAAGTAGTAGCGAAAATAACCTCCAAACTAGAACTCAACGCAAATACAATACACTTTGCAATACAATAGCTTCCCTTATTGAAAAAATGTGATGATATCGAAAAGAAATAAATAAGGAATTTTATGTTTTCGGGACCATTAAAACCATTAAAATCGATCAAATACACACGCGGGGATGCCACGTGACAATGCCACGTCAGATTATCGGGGATACAATTTTCGTAGAGTAATTGGAATAAACTTACGATGGGACGATCTTCCGATAGGAAAAATTGAAACTCCGATATGAAGAGGTCTGATGAAAAGGAAAGTCCTAAAATGTTTTTTCGAAGTTATATTATTATATTATAAAAGGGCTTCTTGTTAACTCTTCACACGTCCCTTATAAATAAATAAAAGAAATCGTACAATAAATTAAATGGTATTAGATAAAAGGGTTCTCATTATTATTAGGAGTTAATTAGAAAAAATGGGGTTATTATGTTGCTATAACAATACCCCCTCTGTGCTCATACTGGGAACCTATTCCCTTTTTCCTGAATCTTCTTTAGATTTGTACTCAGGATTCATCATGTCACAATAATCTTTGTTTTACCTCAAATGATTCTAGTCACCTTACCTTAATAGTTAGATTATGTAATGTATGTCCAATAACAATAACACTCTCACTTTTATGTGCATGTCCCCCTTTCGACACATGGCACTCTCCAAAGTTACTTTATGGACTTAGGATAGAAAATGTGCACTTTTGACTTAGGCTTGTTTTAATAATACCTTAGCCACCTAGGCTTAATCCCTTCACCACTTATCCTTTAACTCCCTTTTCACGTTTGTGGAGTATTAACCACCCATATTGTCTTGACTAACTTGGTCTACAACAACGATGTATTTTATTAGTATGCATGTGGTTTCATATTTACGGTCCAACCTCAAAACATATAAACACAAGAAAACTAGCCTAAAACACATATGTACATGGGTATGTTAGCCCCCAAGGTATTCATTGGCTCACCAGCCTAAACATGATATGTAGATCACACATAGGGGTTATCTCAGGGGTGTTACAACTAAAATCCCTATTATATTGGGTTTATGTAAGGAAAATTGTGTAGGAGAATCTCTTGGAGGCAAATTATCAACCACTATATCTATTGAGTATGGATTTCACTTAAACTAATAATGAATTATTTAAGAGGATTGTTATTAGCTAATCCCTATTCAGATTCCTCTTGTCAAAAATACCTCTTTGAAACATTCTAGATTGGACTAACAAGTGGATGTGATATTGAGTTGATGAAGAACATTAATATCAAAGTGATCCCTATATGAAGTGAGAGATGGTCTAGAATGATCCAATTTCTTAGCTACACAAATAAAATAAAAAATTAAAGATAGTAGATTTATATTTTACCTTTACTCTACCTCCTTGAGCACCATCTTCCACATGCGTGTCTTCTTTACTTAGTGACCACTGATATGAAGTGCTTCAATTTGGATTTTCCATTAAGAACTTTCATCTTGTACTTTCCTTCCACTTTAAAAATTTGATAAGGTTGTTTAATGATATATTAGATAAAAAAATTCACCATCTAATAGAGTTATTGTCAATGTGAATATAATTTTCCTTGTTTAATACATCGAGGAGAATAGGGTTTAAGTGAATTCTTTGGCACCTATTTTTGGTTGCATCTCTCCTTTCCCTTTTACTTCTATGGGACATGCCTAGATATTTAATGTGTGCTGAAATGATTATATGTGAAAGTAACCCAATTGTTGTTGAGATAACCCCCATCTCAAGGTGGGAGCAAAAGATGATGAAATGATTTTAGTCATAACTTGTATAATAATTGCCACAATCACATGAAAATATATGTTGATTTTTTTTTTCACCATGGTCAAGTGAAATAACATAAAACACAAGGTAGTAAAAAATAGAGAGCACCAAAAATAGGGGCACACCTCTGCAACCTGTTGAATGCAACACACCATGCAAAAAATAGTGTCGCATTAATAGTTGGAAAAATCACAATAAACAGAGGAAAAAATGACATTGTTTTACTTATTGATCAACCAAATCGATGTAATAGAGAGTTAAAAGGGAAGCATTAATCTATGGAAAAATTGTAACAAACACAAAGTGAAAAGAAGAGGCACATTGTTATATTGACCTATTACCTAACCCAACACAACATAGAGTGCACAAGAATCATATGAACACATTAATACTAAAAGTAATCTAACAAACAATGAGTGAAAAGGAACATGTACTTCATTGTAACCAATCGATTGACCAGTCAATTGCGGCAAAGAGCACACAAAAATCACAAGTTTAATTGGAAAAATAAACTAGGATTGAATGTAACAGGACTTCATCTTCAAACATAAACTTGTTCACATGTAAGTACCATAGGGAATGGAACATGGAATTCCAAATCTTACCCCTCCCTCATTTTCCATGGGAAGACCCATCACCTCCCCTCATTTTGCATGCTTCTTGATGCACTACCACCTCCTTCAATATCCATATTTGACAATGAACCTCATGAAAAACCTTTATATTAGTAGAGCACGAGAGAGATGATGTGAAAGATATAATGATAAATTTGATATAACATAACTAGATCCTAGTCTAAGGCACCATACTAAAAATTCAACTCTAATACCAATTTAAAATGCACACATATGCATAGTGTAATGACATATTTTTTCTCATTGTGAATGGAAATTAATTAAACAATCATATTAGCATTTAATTATACATAACATAAACCAAATAGAACATTCAAGTATAGCATTAACATAATAAATAACACAATGACTAGATCACTTATCTCTATAAAAATTCACACAATAAATTGTAGATGTCAGACATTCCACCAAACCATAGATTTTGCTGCTCCATTTCCCTAAGAAGTAAGTTACCCCAATATCGGGACATGAATCCACAAGGACGAGCATGCTCTTATGGGTCTCTACAGTGCAGTCACACAACTCAATACCTAGTAAAAACATAGTGGTATGAATCCTACAAGAATTACAACCACTTAACACTACTTTCCATCTGTCTACACAACCCAATGGATATTTTTTTCTTCTCTGCACCACAATCCCTTAAACAATCTCTATCCCCTTCTAGGATCTCACACAAAAACAACTAGGAATTTCTTAGTAGAAGGCTTAAGGAAATCTAGTTCATATAGGAGTGTCAATAGGATCCTTTACACATATTCTGGCATGATTTTTCAATGAACTCTTCACAGACATACCAATAGTTCTTAGCATAATTACCAACTTCAACAAGTTGTCATCAACACACATTAATAGTTTCATACTTTACCCAACACTCAACTATATTTTTCTTTAGTTATGTTTGTTTGCATAGCTCCCCACACCTTCCACTCAAATTTTCCTCTTCCAAGCATGTTTAACTCTCTCGCCATTCCCAAGGATGGTTGTACTCAACCCATGCTATTATAATTATGTAAGATGGCTCACTTAACTACCTATAACATGTATTCAACTATACAATTCTCATAATTAGTGTATTTAGCCCATGCTTCAATAAATATAGGAAATGACTCTTCTACCAACCTAACACATGCATTTAATGATTGGTCTTTAAGACATCAGTCGGATATTATATGGCAATGGCAAATAAAGGAAAATGATATGAGATTATAGGCATTTGGATTTCCCCTTGGACCCCCTTTCAACATCCTCTATTATGGAATCATAGTCCCCTATGACAATGTCATATCGATCTTATAGTCTATGATGTATTTTATATCATAATTACCCATGTACAATGTTTACATATTACATCGTTAGGCCCTTAAACATTCGTAATATATAAGTTTATACATTACTAATATGATGATAACCAATGGGGTATTACATCCACTTTCACACTCTCAAGAATAATAACTCAAACATGTGAAGTGATGGGTGAATTTATACGACGACACCCACGATCCCCTTAATTACTCCAAATCAATGACATAATACTCAAGGTGTCATTTACGCTACAATGTGGCATTGACTCTAAGTCTAGCAACATGGAGAGTTTATCCAATGAAGTTGGGAGTCTATGGGGATGGATTGATCTAATATCATCCATAATCTTCCATTTGTCATCTGAGCTCACAATTTTCTAGGTTATTTCTTAGTTCTCATAAAGTCAAGACCCTAATTTCATGTCAATTATTCCCTCCAATTTGATGCATTGGACATTTATAGTTAGTAGTTGATGCCCAAAAGCGAACATAAAGGAGGGTATAACCAATCAAATCCCACATTGATTCCTTTGTATAACAACCATGATAAAATGCCTTTATCCTCAATGACATATAAATGGTGACCAAATATAATTAAGAATCAAGGCAAATGAAATCATTATCCTCTATTAGCAAAGATATACTAAAAACATCAATGTCATTGTTATTACATGTTTTTTTGTTTTCATTTATGTTGCTCCATTATGTTTTAATTTTTTGTGTTTGTTTTTCAATAAATAAACATGCATATACAATAGTATAGTTATTGACTTGACAGGATTTATCACCTAAAAATGAGAACATTAGTTTTAAAATGCTTTAATTTTGTATTAAAAAGTGCAAAACCAATGCCCAAATTAAAGTGGTATTACAAGTGTCATATTTTATGGGGGATTAACATTAAAACAACTTAAAACCATGGTCTTTAAAACATATGATGTTGCTAAAAAAATTTAAAATCAATCTAAAAGTATAATAATGTTATTAGAAGTCACATCATATTTTTCAATTCTTTGGCCCGAAGAGTTATCTCAATTGGTTGAGTTCTCATCATTAAAGAACTTTGCTAATGGAAGTTATTGGGTTCAATTCTTTTCGATGTGCTTGGGGTTAGGTTCTACTAATGATCTGACGGGTTAGGTTCTACTAGTGATCTGACAAGAAGTGATCCTTTTGGGTTGATCTTCCCGAATAATTTCCATGAATATATATATATATATATATAATTCTTTTTAGAATTAAAATTACTACATTTCTAATCTATGATCTTAAAGATTAATATGGTTGTAACCAAAACCTTAAAAGTAAACCTCAAACAAAAAAGTGGTATTATTATTTGGTTAAGATACAACATTTTTGAAGAGAACATTTAAAAATTCAATATTAATGCAAACAAAACCTTAAAACTAACACTTATTTAAAATTAATTTACCAATTTTTTTAATGCTTTAAAACTCAATTTTGTTACAAACAAAATCTTTAAATCAACTTTAAAAATCATAGTCAATGTTTAAAGTTAGTTTATAATATAGATGGTAAGAAATTCTAACGTATTTCCTATTAAAGCTACAAAATTTATTAGATTTTATTATTCATTAAGAGAAGTTTAGTCATTATATACATTTAAACAATTATCATGTAAATATTTAGTTTGTACATTCAAATAATCTACTCAATTTATTTTAAGTTACATTATGTGTGTGTGAATTGAGTTTAGTTTGGGTGGTTGTGTAGAATAGTTGTTATCTTCCCTCTCTAGGTTCAAGTCTCCTAAGTTGACAAGTTTATGCTCTAGAATAGAGTAATTATGTTACACTTGTTAAAAAAATTGAGAGGAGGGGGGTTTTGAATGAGTGTTTCATGTTAATTCAACTTTTACTTAATTTTCAAACTTCTTTACAAAATTAACATAATGCTAACAATTTTATACATAAGAAAGTAACTCATATGAACCATGATCATCATAAATGCAAGTGAAACATAAGAGCACAACACATCAATAGGTGAACATCATCATCATCACAAAGAGAAACTGAATATTAGTTGGAAAACCAACTGCAAAAAACCATTAGCGTTTTTGTCTTCGTCTTCTTTTATTAATAATATGTTTTCGCTGCTACAACACCCTCCAAAAGTTTACTACATTTTAATTTTGGAGCCTACCTATTGTCATACCGAGTGTTTCTTTTGTTCATCAAGTGTTGTTTCATGTTATTACACATGTTACAAGTGTCCTTGTTCTTCCTAAGTGTCGTCAGGTTGGTCACAATCGCATATACTTTGTTTGTTATTCTTGAAGAGTGTTTGTGAACTAATGTTTTGATGTATACTTCTTAGTATTGGGTCTTTTCTAAGTTTTATTGATGAGTTGGTATGTGTCACACTTGATCTTAATTCTAACTCATTGTGTTTTCCCATGCCTATTTTTCAACTTCACAAGTCTTCTCACTAGGCTAGGGAGAGCACACTACACACTCTCAAGACTTAGTTGAACCCCATTTGTTTGTTTAGACTGCACTTTGCGCCCAATCCTAGCTCTGCCTCCCTTTCAAAGTACACAACACACTCTCAAGCATCAAGGTCCGCTTGTTCTTACGAACTCTGCCATACTTTCCCTCTCTCCCAGTTGAGCGAACAAAACACCAACAATGGTTAGTCAAGCTTTCCATGAGCCTTGACAGTGTGCCCTATGCCCTCCTTGTGGCTCATTCTTTTCCAGTTGAGTGAACAATGCATCAACAACCAATATTGAACTCCCTTTCCACTTGTGACTGTGCCTTATTCCCTCCATCAGGCCTCCTCTTCTCAGCAAAGTGCACAACACATCCTTAGTGGCCAACACACATCCCCTTGCCTCTTGATAGTGCGCCACGCGGCTAGAAGCTCCCTCTTCCCCTTCTGAGCGCATTGTTGATTTACAATCATAAATTTTGCATGAAACATGATAGAATAGGATATTTTCAGGCCTATGGTTGCTTGCCATGAGTGATTTTACTTGTAGGCGTTTTTAGAATAGAATGGCAAGGATGCGTGACGAGATTTGTCAAAGGAAGTAGGCCAAGCAATCTTTCATATACAAAAGAACATAGGTTAAAATAAATGAAAGAAAATTGGATTCAAATGGTCAAAATTATCCATAAATACTCCATATGACCTCAAGACTCTTTGGAGGGTATAAGGCAACAACAACGAGAAATTTGCCTCAGGTGTTGAAGAAATAGGTGGCAACATTATCACCTATCAAGAAATTCCATGTCACAAGTCATTATAGGTCCAAGTCATTACTGTTAGTCACTTGTTATGTAATCGCTACATGATGATAAGGAAATAATGATATAATTTTGTAGTCATTATAAATATAAATATGTAGAAGGCAAAGGGTCATGTATGGACAAGAGAGTCACATGGAGAAGTCGAAGAGTCACATAGAAACTCAAAAGTCATTTAGAAGTTCAAAAGTTGTTTAAAAGTCCAAATATTACATTAGAAGTTGAAAATTCATGTGGGAAGTTCAAGATTCATGAGGATATGAAAGGTCATGCCTCTAGATATAAAAGGAGCCTCATTACTCAAAGAGAGGACTTTTCACCTTGGCTTATCACACAAGGCCTTAGAGAGATAGAGATAGCTCTCTTGGAGAGAAAGTAGTGGCTCTAATGCTACATTATTGGAGCTAGTGATTTTCATTGTACTCATGTATCTTGGAACTTTCTCTTAACACTAGAATCTCTTTGAGTCAGTTGATCTAGGGGATCAAAAATATGCTTAAAAATGAAAGTTCTAATAATGTCCTAAAAGTAGCACCAAATTGTATATCTCGTTGTTCTTATTCCAACGATGGTTGAATCACCTCAATTCAACACCGTATGAGGAATTTATCATGTTCTGAAGTTTTTAGCAAATAACTAAAAAGTAAACTTGCAGGGTTAACTGTGCAGGGTATGGATGCCATGTGGAAGTTCATATTATAACATCATGTTAATTTCATTAGCTGACTAGGTTGTATGGATAACAGGTGGACCAATGGTGTGAGAGCATGTGGCGCACAATGAACGAGACTATTTTTTCCATTTTCAACCTTTTTGAGCCCAAGCAGAGCTGACATAGGGGTTTTTGGGCATTCCAGACGTAATGGCAGTGTTATTTTTGAAAATTGATACTTGTATGTTGATTTAATTGAACATTTGAGCATATAATAAAAAAGGCCATCATTGGAAGCTGGACTCGGAGATGTAACCCAGGAGGGGTGAACTTCGTCATCAATTTGTTGTGTTTTGATGTTGCTTATTGTTCATTTTAACTATTAAAATTCTGCAAAATTTACTTTAGTTTGTGTTCTTTTGCAATCATGATCCATTTCCTAAACTAAATAAACTATCTTGAAAATCATTTAATGAAACCTTCATTTTTACTTTTGGATTAGTTTGGTATTAGAGCATGGTTTTATGAAAATTTGACAGAATTTGCAAGGTTTTTGAATGATTACAAGGTCTAAATTGAGAAGAGGAGAAGGAGCACTTGAAAAACCAAGCCCTCAAATCGGCTCAAGGAGGCTACAAAATCCATAAGTCATGGCACATGAATAAGGACATGGACAAGAGTTGATGTCTAAGGATGAGAGAGCTTTTAGAAAGGCTTTCTTTGGTATGACTAAGATGATGAAAGTGTTATATAATGAGAGAACAATAAGGTTGCAAGGAGAAATTTCTAGTAAAACAAAAGGCAATGGTGGTAATGGGATAAAGCCTCCACCTCCACCTCCTCCATCACCTCCACCCTCACCTCCTTCTTCACCTCATTCATCCCATATACCTACTTCTCCTACATCTCCAAGAGGACATGCTAAGTCTCCTTTGGTTAAGCTTGAATTCAAGTTTGAATTGCCAATGTATAATGTGAATTAGGGGAATTTTGAGGTCTAAAATGGGCCTCCTAAGGAAATTATAAAATAATAGTGGAGATAATAAAATAATATTATATTACATCATCAAATTTTAGAGGGAAAAAAGAAAAAAACTACTTTTTCAACTTATCTTCCTATGGGTTTACTCCAATTTCGAGTGGGAACACTTGTTGGATGTAGAATTTGATTCCTCATCTAAGTACCCATGTTGCACACTTTCGATGGACCCTGCTACATGAAAAATGAGAAATACATGAAAAACATGATTGCAATCACGTTTTTTCATGTGTGTCTCATTTTTCGTGTACTAGGGTCCATCGAAAGTATGCAACATGGGTAATATTTGGATGAGGAATTAAATTTTGCATCCAACGAGTACTCCCTCTTGAAATTTGAGTAAAACATTAGGGATATAAGTTGAAAATACAAGTTGAAAATGTAGTTTTATTATTTTATTATTTTTTAATCTTTTTACCTTTTTACTCCAAAAATGGTGAATCATCCCCCATGGTTGACATCATCATCTTGAACCCTATTGGTTCTTATAAAGTTTATTTTGGTTGTATAATTTTTTTAGGAGGCCCATTTTAGACCTCAAAATTCCCCTAATGGGAAGTAAATGCTAAAAAGTTGGATAATTGGGTTCATCAAAATGAAGTATATTGTAGGATTCAAAAGATTTATGATGATGTCACAAAGATCCAACTTGATTCTCTTTGCTTGGAAGGTGCAACACTCATTTGGTGGGAGGCCATAACTCAAGAAGATTTAAGGAAAACTGGTAAAATTATCTCTTCTAGGAATGATTTTATAGTTTCATTAAGAAGGAAATTTTATGCATTAGCTTACATGCAAAATGAAATTATGTATTGGAAAATTTTTAAACAAGCTAAAGGTTAGAGTGTCCAAAGTTACAAACAAGAATTTAGAAGAAGATCCTTAATCTTGGGTGTTGACTTGGCTTCACAAGATACTCTCCTTAAGTATATAGGTGGATTACATAGTTATTTGAGATATATTATATTTACGTGTAATCCCACCAATATAGATGGAGTATGTATTATGGAAATTCATTTAGAATCAAGAGGCAAGAATGTTCCTCAAGAATCTAGCAAGAAACCCTTTAAATATGGAGACAAAGGAAAGGGGAAGTTTAAAGGTAAGATTAAGAAGAATGATACTATCAAGAAAGAGGGAGAGAAAATTACTTGCAAACATTGTTCAAAAGATGGCCATAATGAAGACCACAACTGGAAACTACATCCAGAATTGAGACCAAAGAAGTTCAATAACAAGGGGAAACAAAATGTTGGTGCTACAACTCAATAAAATATAGGATATGATTCAAGTGATAAAACAAAAATCAGATCCATGGGAATGAAAGGTTTAATTTCTAATGCAAGTACTAGTTCTTCTAGTGAGCATATTGAGTCTCAAAATGATAAAGAAAGAAGTTACCTTTTCCATATCAAGGTCATTGTAGAACATGCAAAGCTTGATACATTATTTTATAGTGGATCTCAAGTCAATATTATCTCTAAAGAAATTGTCAAGAAACTTAATTTAGAGACTACACCTCATACAAAACCTTACCCTTTGGGTTGGGTATGTGATGATGCCAAATTGCAAGTGACAAGAAAATGTAAACTAAAATTTGTCATCATTGCTAATTTTCTAGATGAGGTAGAACTTGATGTTGTATTAATTGATATTTGTGGCATTGTCTTATGGAGTCCATATTTATATGACCGAAAATCCATATTCTATCACCATGAGAAAAAATATAATATATTCAAAGATGGAGTTGAGTATATTGTTAGAGCACATCGCAAGAAGATGAACTTATCTCTTGTTAGTGTTGGTCAAATGGAAATTCTTGTGAATGCGAGTAAGAGTTTTGTGTTGTTAATGACTAAAGCTAAAGATAATGTTGAATATGAAGCTTTATGAGGACGTGATTCTAAACTCAAGCATGAAAAAGTTGAAATTGTTAACACTTATGACAATTTATTTCAAGTACCTGAAGGGTTACCTCCAAAAATAGGAATCCAAACTTGAGATTCAATTGAAAGAGGATGCACCACTTTCAAATATTGGCATGTATAGAATGTCAGTTTTGGATAATGCATAAATTAAGAAGCAAATTCAAGAGCTACTTGACAAATGGGTCATCAGACCTAGTACGTATCCTTGTGGGTCTCCTATTATTTTGGTTACAAAGAAAGATGGTACATGGCCCATGTGTGTGGATTTCCGGGCTTTGAACAAGATCACAGTAAAGAATCATTATCATATTCCTTGCATTGATGTTTTGCTAGATTAGTTAAGGGATGTTGTTTATTTTAGTAAGTTATATTTCAGAAGAGGTTATCATCATATAAGGATTGTTGAAGATGATATTTAGAAAACTGCTTTCAAGACAAAATAAGGTTTGTTTGAATGGTTAGTTATGTCTTTTGGGCTTTGCAATGCACTTGCCACACTCATGTGCGTTATGAATGATTATTTCGACCACTCCTTGATGATTTTATCATAGTATACTTAGATGATATTTTGAATTTCAGTAAGACTCGTGAAGATCATGTCAAACATGTAAAGCAAGTTCTAGATGCCTTGAAAAATGAAAAGTTGTATTTGGAGATGTCTAAATGTGAATTTAGGAAAACCTCTTTGGTTTATTTGGGTCATATTATAGGAGGTGTTAAATTGAAGATTGATTGCTATAAAATTATATATTACAGAGAAATGGAAAACATAAAATATATTGCAGAAATATAAACAAAGAAAACACATAAAACAAGAGAGACACAGATATACGTGGTTCACCCAATTTGGGCTACGTCCATGGAGAAACGGCCAATACTTCCTTTTATATTATCCAGCAGACTGAAGAGATACAACCTACCGTAAATCTGTTATAATTCCCTCTTCGCTCTCACAAAATCTCCTCTCTCTTTCTCACTCAAAATACAGATCTACATAGACACAATACAATTATGTCATATATACCAAAGGGTTTCCTTCTAGGGAAAAAACCCTAAATTAAACATAACGTCTATCATCAAATATATGCCTAATGAACGGCCCAGATTGACTATGAAATTACAACATTTTACAAGGCAATTTTACATCTATTTTTAGCTTTGGGGGCGCTGCCCTCAATCCCCCGCCCGGGGGGGGGGCTCCCAAAGATCGTAGCACCCCCCCTGCGGACCCCCCTTGCAGTGTACATTTTACAGGCAGTGTTGCCGCCACATTACGAACTAGGGTCCAATGCGGCGACACCTCTGAATAAAGAATATAATCGGGCTCCACACCCAACATTGATCCGTCCAAATTTGATGTTATTGTGAATTGACCTAAACCCAACAATGTAACAAAAGTTAGGATATTTTTTGGAGCAACAAAATATTGGAGAAATTTATCACTAATTTCTCATTAATTGCATATCAATTACATGATTTGAAAAATGTGAAGCATGTATTTCAATGGGGAGGCAAGCAACAGAGACCCTTCGAAAATTTGAAAGAGAAAATCATTACAACATCAGTTCTAGCACTTCCATATCTAAAGCAACCATTTGAAATTCAAACTGATGCAAGCGAATATGCTATGGGAGCAGTTTTGATGCAGCATGGTAAGAAAATATGTTATCATTCTAAAACCTTTTCCAATGTAGTAATTAACTATCCAACTTATGATAAAGAGTTCTATGTATAAAGCATGAAGAAATAAAAGAACTATTTGATGGGTAAAGAAACGATTATTCATACTGACCGTCAACCTTTGAAATATTCACAATCACAACCCAAGCTACAAAAAGCTAGACATTTGAGCTAGATATAAATCTTGCAGTAATTTCATTTGGTAATCAGGTATAAGAAAGAGATATGCAACAAAGTTGTATATATGTTATCAAGACCTATTGTTAATGCATATGTTATTCTTAAGCATAAATCAATCATACGTGAATGTTATATTGAAGAGTATGCTCAAGATGAATATTTTAAATATGTTTATGCAACTTTAAGTCAAGGAAACCATGTTGAAGAGTTGGATTATCATGTTCATAGAAAATTGTTGTATCATCTTGGCAAGTTATGTGTTCCACAGGGTGAAAGAGTCAATGTCATAAGGGAAGCCGACACTTCTCTTATTGTTAGTCACTTTGGTGTAGGAAAAATAATTTCTCAATTACAAAGGTATTATTTTTGGCCTCACATGAATGAAATTGTATAAAGATATGTAAAAGGATGTTCTATGTGCGCTACTAGCAAGCCAACAATAGGAAATTTGGTTTTTACACTCCACTTCCTATCCCTTCTCGTACTTGGGAATTTCTATGGATTTTGTTGGGGGACTACCAATGCCTAGGAGAGGTCATAATTATTTATATGTTGTAGTGGATCATTTCATCAAAATTTGTGTGTTTATGCCATGTAAGAACCAACTTACAGATGAATAAACCACAAAGATTTTCGTCCAAAATGTATGGGTTCATTTTGGGTTACCTACTTCGATTATTTATGATCGATATTCTCAATTATCAATACATTTTGATCAAGTTTATGGGAACTCATGGACACAAAGTTGAAGAAGAGCACATCATTTCATCCACAAAGTGACAACCAGAAAGAAGTAGTGAACAAAATATTAGTGCATCTCCTTCAAGAATATTGTGGTAAGTAGCCTAAACTTTGGGATGAACATTTGCATTACCTCCAGCATGTCAACAATTGTGCCAAGAATTCATCTACACAAATATCTCCATTTGAAGCTTGTTTGCATTATTTTCCAAAGTCTCCTTTGGATTTCATCTTTGGTAAATTTATTGCAGTAGATGAACATAGTGATGTGGAAAAAGCTAATCATTTCATTGAACAAATTTAGCTAGTGCATCAAAGGATACAAGAACAGTTGGAGAAAATCCAAGCCAAGTATAAAGCAATACATGATAAGCATTGGGTTGATCATGATTTCCAGGTGGGAGATCAAGTTTGGTTGTACATCAGCAAGGAAATACTACAAGGTGAAGGTAACAAGCTCATGCCAATCATATATGGTCCTTTAGAAATCTTGGAGAATATTGGTAACAATGTTTTCCAATTAGATTTGCCACCTTACATGAAAATTTAATTTTTTATGAATGTGGAAAACTTCAGATTGTATAAGCCTCCTATGATTTATGATCAAGAATAGAATGTTTAGATTCCATTTATAGAATAATTTTCTCCTAAATATTTAAATGAGTTGTAGGAAGACTTAGTTCTTGACAAGAGGATAAGAACTTCACGTAGAGGCAATGTGGAGTATCTTCATGAGGGGCTCAAAGTTACCAATCCAAGCAAAGGAAGGTGGATAGAGATTAAGAAAGTGAGGGATTTGTAACCTCACTTACTTGCTAAGCAAAAATAAACTTTTGATGGTCCAAAATATTCTAGTGAGGAGGAACGATCCAGGGGATCAAAAATATACTCAAAAATGAAATTGCTCAAAGTCTCCTAAAAACATCACCAAATTGTAGATCTCCTCGTTTTCACTCCAATGAAAATTGAATCGCTTCAATTTGACACTATATGAGGAAGTTATCACATTCTGAAGTTTTTGGCAAACAACTAAAAATTCAAGTTGCAGGGCTGATTATGTAGGGTATAGATGCCACGTGGCAATGTGTACGATGACATCATGCTAACAACATGTTGATGTCATCAGCTGACTGGGATGTACAAATAACTAGTGGACAAATGACGCTTGGGCACGTGGTGCATGATGAATGGGTCTATGGTTGATGTGGTGGACCAATCGTAGGTCATGACGTGGGCCAACCAGGGGGCGCCACATGGACCTATGAGAGGCTTCCAAGTGCCCCTGGTGTTGAAACCAAAAATTTATTGAACGGACCCACAAACCTCCACAGGAATCAAACCAGTAAAATCTTGTTTTCCAAACTGACACCCTACCAGTGCACTGTAAGTTTCACTTCATATTCAATGGAGACCGGACCTATTTAAAATTTAGTCACTCAGCAGTTATGGTAATGGGCGGGTCAATCGGGCACGTGCTTGGTTCTTTGGTGTATATGCGACCACCTGCGAAAGCGAAGGGGTGGGGCATTTGGCACCTTGCCCGCATCCTAGGCCGAGGTTATATGAGCACCACATACTACAACAAAACCAGCGATTTGCGCCAGATTTAGCGCTAGATTTTAGTGCATTTTTTTTGTAATTGTGATGAGCAACCTGGCGCTAAATCTGGCTCTATTGTACAATTTTTAAAGCGTCCTTTTTTGCACCTGATTTTGCATCCTTTTTCACGCTAGATTTTGCATCATTTTTTGCGTCAAATTTTGAACCAAGATTTGCATCTTATTTTATGACAGGTTTTGCTTCTAGTTTTGTGTCATTTTTTGCATCTATTTTTCATTCTCTTTTGCTTTCTATTTTGTGTCATTCTTTGCTTCCATTTTTGCACCATCATTTGCATCAAGTTTACACTGTATTTTGAATCCAATTTAACGTCTTTTTATGCATCCATTTTGTGTCAGTTTTTGCATCTAGTCTTACGCCAGGTTTTGTATCTAGTCTTACACTAGTTTTTGCTTCTATTTCTGCACCAGCTTTGGTGCCTATCTTTGCACCATGTGTTGAATTTGATTTAGCACCAATTTTTGCATCCATTTTTGTGCCCATTTTTGAATATTTTTTTGGACCATTTTTTACATCCACATTTACGTTTGATTTGTCTCCATTTTTCCCATCTCATTTTGCACCATATTTTGCGTCATTTGTTTCATCCAATTTTGCATCATTTTTAACACCATCTCTTGCATCTAATGTTACATTATTTTGAGCATCCAAATTTGCATTTATATTTGCATCTTATGTTGAGTCATGTGTTGTGTCCACCTTTGCATCTTATTTTGTGTCTAATAGTACATTCAATTTAGAGCCATTTTTTACGTCTACTTTTGTATTTGTTTTTGCACCAAGTTTTGCATTCAATTTTAAGCTATTTTATGCCCCTTTTTGCACCATTTTTTTGTGTCTACTTGTGTCCAATGTTGCACCATTATTTACACAGACTTTTTCATCCAATTTTGCATTTTTTTGGTGTCTAGTTTTACATCGTTTTCACCATCCAAATTTGCATCTTTTTTTGCCTCATTTTGTGTCCACATTTGCATATAATTTTGTGTCTGAATTCGAGCCTAAATTTGCATGTGATTAGGAATCATTTTTTACATCCAATATGGCATCCTTGGTTTCACCTTTTTTCAGCCCCATTTTGCATCTTGTTTTATGTCTTTTCTTACATCTTTTTTTTTCCTTTTTTGCACCCAAGTTTGCATCCCAAATTTACACCATTATTTGCATCATCATTGGCATATTAATTTGTAACGTTTTTTGCTTCTTTTTAACGCTCAACTTTGCATCTTATTTTACATCTAGTTGTTGTCTTTTTTTGCATCTAATTTGGTGCCCATTTATGTGTCCTTGTGTTTGCCCAATTTGATATCCTTTTGTATGCCATGTTTTGTTCCCTTCTTTGTGTCAACTATTGCACAATTTTTCACTTCTAGTTTAAAACACTTTGTATGTCAATTGTTTGCATTTTGTATTAATTCCTAGTTTAACATCCAATTTTACTTTCAATTTTGCATCCATGGTTACATCCGCATTTGACTTCTTATATAGAGTATATTTTTCTTTACATATATGACCCCCTTTATAGATTCATAGTGAAATATATGATAGTTTCTAAATATCATTAAAGCAGATATCACAATTCAAAATCATTTGTAAAGAAATTTAAGAGAAATTGACAACATGCATCCAAAAAAATAACAATGTGTCATTAACAATTTTCAAAACATGTATAAAATAGCAACATAATACTAATAAAATCAGTATTATTTTTAATCAAAACAAGTAAAATTCAAATATGATTAACAAATCAAAATATTTCATGAATATCGTTATTCTACGATAAATTAACAACATACATAAATCAAACTCATCGTATGATTACAAAATCAAAATGTCTCATTGATATAGGGTAAATTCACAACACCCATCTAAACATAACAATGTCATTCTACACAATAATTTCTTCATAAAAAACAATGCATGTGCATGCCTAGCTACCACCACCAAGATCATCCTCATGATCATCTTGACCATCCTCATTACTCTGATCCACATCATCACCAACACCGCAACTATCATCATCATCTCCTCCTTCACCACCATCATCCTCATCATCTCCTGATATATGTTGAACATAATTTGGATCATCGTCTTGGCAATCATTACCTATAGCATTCTGACAAAAAAAATCAATATTACATGTTAGTATTAATTACATAACACAACGCATGTTTTTGTTATACAATGTTAACCATAAAATGAGATAAGATATAATATCTAATAGTACTAAAAAATAAAATGAAAATATGGTTTAAAAGTATATTGGAAATCCAACTAAGATTACATACCATAGAGTCCATCCAAACAACAAATTCAACCCATCTCTTTTGCTGCAGCACCTCCTTTTCCAAATGATTTGGAGGTCTTCCATATTTTAGTTCCTATCAATCAGTAAATAGGGAGAAATTGGATAACAATGACTTTCTTCTAGTACAAAAATTATTAAAAAAATATCACATGTTTAATATACTTACAAAGGTTGTTATCAGTGCTTTTAAACCTTTCTGGCCACTACGATGAGTGACTTTTGTCTTGGTTAACCTCGCCTTGGATGCCTTGTCCTTAAACATAAACCAATTCAATTTATTTTCACACAAATACATGTCTAAGATACTTATAAGTATTAATACATTCTAAATAATGTTTAATGAAAAATTCAATACCTGAATTTTTATTTCATATATCTTATTTATAACATTTTAATGATTACAATAATACTCTTGTTACCAGATATTGTCAGAAGAAATCTTACAAGACCGCTACCTAAGAACATTGGACAGTTGAATGCATTAGTTAACATGTTTGAAGAATTCTATCTTCAAATCTAGATCCATCTCATGTGATTCCCGTATGTGGTATAAATTGTCTTGAAGGTACCTGCATCATTCGACACAAAGCTATTCAGCACAATCGTTAACAAAAAACATCACAACTGCACAATATGAACGGTGCATCAAAATTGGCATTCACACGTCTAAGGTTTTTTTGGCATATCTGGTGTGGGTATAAAAGGTTTCCATTAAATCTCGTAAGCCTTTTTAACTATTATAAATAAACCACTAAAGTAAAACAAACAAATCAGTTATAAGAACTGAAAAGAAAGCTTGAAAAAAGATTGACATTTTCTAAAAGGCAAACACTAGAACACACTTCAAAATACTTTTCCTAAAATACTTCTTCAACCTGGCATCAAATTTGAAGGGCATGGTCATATTTCAATATGAAGTCATACTATATTTTCAACCCTTCTATGTTGGCAAGTTAAAACTAATGTTCCACCAAGACTCCGGGATAGGGAGATGCATGTCTGGGGTGATGCACAGGGGGGGCGTGTGAGAGTACCCTCAAATTTTAGGTAAAATTAGGGGGCAGGGGGATATGGGGGTATATAATTTTTTTAATCTATATATATATATATTATATATATATTCAATAATGAAAGCATAAATATATTGATCCGTACATGATTGAATTAAATAATGAAATACACTGATCCATACTCATCATTGATACTAATACATACATCATTCATTCATACACCACGAGATTCAATAATGAACTAGATTGATCCATATTCATCATTCATTATTCAACATTCTAGAATCTAAATTGATTTAAAAATTAAATTCATCATTCATCATTCTAGATTCTAAATTGATTTAAAATTTAAATTCGTGATTCTAGAATCTAATTAGTACTAACCAAAATAGACTATAGTAGATACTTAAGCCTGAATATTGGAATAGTAAATTGATATAACTCAAACTCAAAAAAAGTAAAGAGTGAAAGTCAAAGAATCAGTCTAAGGTCATCCATATCTAAAGTCAAGACTTGAAAGTTAAAACTGACGATTAAAAATGGCCAATGAGCATTTTAGGAGTGCCATGGAGGAGGAGGTGCAACAGTTAACTGGTAAGTCAAATAGTGCTGCGCAGCAAGCTGAGTAGACATAAGCTTGGTAACTCGAATGAGTGAGTTAGAGATTGCAAATTAGTTTAGGTTTCGATATTTGTTATGTGTTGTTCTTTTTAATTTTAATTTTTTTTATGGTTGTTTTATAATTTTTTTTAATTTCTATATTACAACAGTTACTAGAAAAAAAATTAAGCAGAACATGGCCCCCTCAAAAGGGGTGCTTTTGGGCTTGGTGCTCTTGATTAAATGGTAGTTCCAAACCCTTATATATAATAGAGCCCAATGGAAACATCGCAATTCGCTCATTCCTGAAATCCTAAAAATTGTTGTCTGATGCATTTTGAGTGGAATCTGAAATTTACTTTCTCCATATGAAATAAAATGAGGTCAGAACCACTCTCAAACATCCTAAGTCAATTAATAGGGCCCTAGGGTTGAATGTTGAGCTTTACCACTCATAAATTATTGTTTCAAGCAAAATTAAGGGGGAGCACCTAGCCCTTTTTTAGGGGAGCTGCCCAGAAGCACCCCTTTTGGGGAAACACATCCCCACAGTAGGGAAACGTTTCCCCCTGCGTCTCCTTGTGTCTCCCTAAAAGGGGGCGTGGGGAAACGTGTCCCTGAGCATCTTCCCATCCTAGGTGTGTGGGAAGCGTGGATACGTGCACCCCACCATAGGGGACACATCCTCATGGAACACTGGTTAAAATAAACTATTGTTTTCTTACAAAAGCAAAAAATGGATCAAAATTTTAACTATTTCGTAATTTTTTGTTTAGCACAATTGCAAGTCGTGTGGTAGTACTAAAATAGGATAGATAAACAGCAGTGTTTTTTATAATCACTACATAGTCGAATTCCTATCAATCTTATGTGGAAATGATGTAGCTTGAAGTATCTAAATGCAGTACCAAAGTAGAATTGATACCAATAACCAAACAAGGCAGTGACAACACAAACAAAATTTGTTGTAGCATCAAACTACAGAACTGTATTATCTAAAAATTTTCCTGGTAGCACTCTCATTTCCGTAAAATGTTTTTAATTCCAATGAACAAAGACTTGCCTGACTCGATAACGAAATTGTGTTACTTTGACATCAAGGATTTAGAAAAGGATTTAGAAAAGAATTTAAAAAGAACCAATCATAGTAGAAGGATCATTACAGGATCTAAATACTAAAAAATAATCACCATAAAAGAACACTAAACATTAAAAGTTAAAACTAAAGATTGGAGTATCTAAAGAACAGAACCTAATTATTGACAAAAACTAGACATTAAATGAAGGATCGTGGGATCTATGACCCAGTGCCGATAAGAATACAAAATCAACTTCTGCATTCCCCTCATGACCCATCTGGATATGGACTTAAGGAGACCAGAACCAATCTTAATAGATTAATTACAGGATGTAACTGCACAAGCCTAGTACTCCATGAGTCTATCCCCCATCTGCTTATACTAGATATAAACAACACGTTTGTAGAAAGTTAGAAAAATACATTGTACAATTAGGTTGAACTCAATACAGATTCAATTGGACCTACAACACATTCCAGCCACAAAGCTGGAAAGAGCACAATAAAAATAAAAGCAAACATTGAATCTTATCACTGTTGTGGATTTTGTCCTTAGAATGACATGAGACATTCCAAATATGATGCCCAATCTGATATGTTGGCTCTTCTAGCATGGATGCAAAGAGAAAGCAATTACAGTACTTGATCTGTTTTTTATAATATAAGACTATATTTTGCTAAGAAAACAAAGGTATACAAAAAAGCCCACATGCATTACATATCGAATATCATTCCTTCGGGAAAGCCCTAAAAGCCAAGTGTATGTGGAGACTAATATCAAAAGAGGACCTCTGGAATCAGATTCACATTCAGAGATATATTGAGCCCAATTCAGCAGAAGACTGGATTGGAAACCCAAACAAGTCAATCAACAATGCATCCATATTATTGAAAGTACTGACTATAACATTCCCTTTAATAGGCAGATTGCTGGCATGGAAGGTTTGCAATGAGGCTAAGGCGAAGATCAGTATAGACCCATGGATAAGCAGTGGAGCTGAGTACAAGCTGCCAGAAGCAGTGATAAACTCCCTTCAATCTAGACCAGGCAGCTGGACCAGGAAACTCCTCCATTTGCCAACAGGATTGGAATAGCGCTGAACAGAGAGACGACTCAAAGGCCAAGAAAATATTCAATCAAAAGGATTTATAAACAAATCAAAAGTGTGCCATGCCTATATAAAAGACTCTGATGATGAACATGTCTGGTCTAAAATCCAGCCTTGGGGATTTACACTCCAAAGTTAGGATAAGAATCGTGTACCCTGGACAGACCAGAATGCACACTCTCATGGTGGAAGCGCATCTGGATAAGAACCTTTCAAAAGTTCATTATTTACATGCAGTTGGCAATCTTAAATAGAGCACCCACATAGGAAGTTCTTAAGAGAAGAAATGGATCAAGTCCAAGCAAATGTATCATGTGTAAAAGAGTTGAAAAGAACATAGACCACTTACTGATATTCTGTCCTTAATAAAGGAAATCTGGATGGTTTGACAAGGATAAAGGACTGTGGACAAGGAGGTTATGCTGAAGAGTGCTCTAAAAAGTGGTAGCAAAACTCAGTCCTCAAAGGCCTTCCTCTAATAGTATCATGGGGAATCTAGAAAGATAGAAATGTTGAAATCTTTGAAGACAGGTATATAACTCTTTCAATGTGCCTTCCAAGGTCAGTCAATCTTCTCAAACTTCAAAGCTTTTTCATCAACCCCAACACAGAAAAAGTTGATTCGTGCTCCTATGGACAAATCTGGAACATGGGGATTACTTTGATGGAGCTAGTCAAGGTACCCCCCAAAAAAGGGAAGCCATACGTGTTCTCTATCTCAATAACTCTCACTGTATCACATTTAAAACAGATTTAGGTGAGGATAAAATAACTACACCGAGCTTATTTCCCTAACAATACTCTAAAAGCTAGCAGCCCACAGTGGCATTTAAAAAAATACCAGTGTTTGTTGGCTCATTGTTGTTAGATAGTGTACCCCAGATCATCTTCTACTAGGTTGGAGCACACATGGCAGATCTGGGCACCTTATATTACAGCAGCATTACACAAATCCATGCAGCATTAAATTCCAAACAGCATAATGATCTGTTGGTGAGAATGCAGCAATAAATAGACAGTAGGAGCACATCACAAATTTTACTATTCCAGCAATAAGGGCACACACATGCATGTATGGACCAGCCATAAAAAGAATAAGATAATTTTATCATTATACTTTAGGTTAAAGATAAAGTGCTAAAGTTAGATGAGTCAGTTCTGTTTTATTTTTCAGTCTTTCTGAATTCATTTTTTATCAGTTAGATAGAGCACAGATCCAGAGATCTAAGTAATATATCTATTTTTATAAACCCTAGGTGTCACTTATAAGAAAGAGTGAGAGTATGGATCTGTAATAGGGTTAGTTTCAGTTCTTACACAAAATCCTTTCTAGCAGATTTTTATTCAGCAGTATTGGAATAGCAGTAACATGTGTTTTTGACATTGATCTGTGTGTTCCAATGTATGTATTCCAACTGTGTTTGTAGATTTTAGTGAGATTCAGATTGCAGTTTTGATTAGCCTTTAAATTTAGACAGTGTTAGTTTCCACTAGAAGAAGAATCTGTTTACAATGAGTTAGACAAAAATTCATAATGGTATCAGAGAAAGGTTTGTTGAAACATTCTAAAAATCCTTGAATAGATAGTAGGACTGCTACCTATGAAAGGGAGCTGTCAGGAGGCTCCAGGGATCGGATGCTGTGATCCATGCTTGAGAAAAGCACAATGAAGTTTCAAGTTGTCGGGTTCTTTGTTAGGCTGCTGATCTGTCTTAACTTTCGTTTAGGCGATATTCCAATGCAGTAGTATGGCTACAGTCAATCTCAAATACATGGACAGATTGGAAGGTCCCTCTTAACTTCATCCCAGGGAAGTCTCAGGTAATCAGCCTGCATCCATCTTAACTACAGATCTTCCAAGCATTTGGCGGGATCAAATTTCTTTTCACTCTAAAAGAGGTTTGCACCTCAATAGATTTGATCCCTCTCGACACTCGATAGATCTGGAGTTAAGATGGATCTAGAGTGAGAAATTATTCTTACATAAGAATACCATTAGCAAAACCATGGGTTGTCAAAAACCACCAACAATAAATTGACTATTTTACCTCAAGTTTATTTTAATTATTAATTTTATTTTATTTTATTTTTATTTTATTTTATTTCATTTCCATTTTATGCAATTTGACTGAGTCAAAATGTTTACATATCAAGACACGACATTACAACATCTCTTCCATACCAGGCTGGTGAGCGCCTCTAGGCACAAAGATATTGTTGGAGTAGGATTTGTCTAACTTCATTGAGAAACTGGTTGTAGAGCCTCCCAAACCTGTGTAATTAGTAAATCATAAAAAGAAGATGGCCAAGGTCAAGTGAGTCATACTTGAATCTATGAAGGATCATTAGATCCCTCACATCACCAAAAAGACCACAATAAAGTACATGTTTGATGCTCTAGTCACTCTATCAGAGTGAGAACAACAAACAGAAGACATTGCTAAGAAATAAGCTTAATCCCTGCAAATGAGTAAAAGGATATTGTAGTTTCCTACTTAATGAAGATTATTGATCTCCATGATCAGCTTGCAGCAATTGAGAGGAGGTGAAGGGTGAAAAGCTAGTACTCATTGCATTAAATAGGTCCTGTTCTTTTTGGAAACTTTTTGGCTATGACATCTAGGCCAAAAAAAAGTTAAAACTTCCCATTTTGAAGAGGCTATGGAATGACTTCAACTAGAAGGAGCAGAATGTTGTCCCCATTAGTAAGACGAAGAAGGGCAACAAGAAAAGAGGAACTAAGAAGGGTTAAAAAGGGAAGAAAGAGAAGCCAGGTTCTTGTAACCAGGGAAGGAAGGACTTGAGCCACATCAAGTGCTTCAAGTGTCAAATGTTTGGGCACTTTCGCTTCCAATGTCATCAAAAGAAGGGGAAGGGAAAGCAACTTGTAAAGAGTACAAAAGCATCAGCTCAAGTGGATGAGCTTTCATCCAATCTCGAGATACACTTCTCAATGGTCTCATGCCTGTCATCTGACATCATGTCTGATGTGGACTGGTATGTGGACAGTGGAGCCTGCAAACATACAACCTCTAACAAGAGTACCTTTAGTAGAACTTGGTGATGATGCCACATATCCAGTTGCAAGAGTGGGATCCATCAAGTGATATCCTTAAGCTTACTAAGTTAATGATGTTTTGTATGTACCTAGCTTAACTAAAAATCTCTTTCCAATTTCAGTGATGATAGATCCTACATATATGGCTAACTTTGAAGATCAACAAGTTCTCATCCTAAATTGCAAGGGAATCCTATAAGAACTTTAGGGTATGATAGTGACAACATGTGTGAGCTTTGACAAAAGAGACTAGGTCACTTGCACTAGTGAATGTTGCCAATCTTGAAAAACATGGTGTGGGCATTGCCAATCTTCAAGGCTGAGAAGAAAGGAGTGTGCAAAGGTTGTGCACTTGGCCAGCATGTAAAGAATGTTTTCCTGGCAGTAAACATAGGTCAAGAGGGGTTTCTAACCTAATCAACTCAAATGTATGTGGGCCCATCTCTTCAACTTCCTTATCAAGTAACATTTACTATGAATATTTTATTGATGATTCTTCTAGGAAGTCCTAGACTTAATTCACAAAAACAAAAGGAGTTTGATACCTTTTGCATGAAATCAAGAATCAAGAAAATGTTGATAGTTCCCTACAACCCTCAGTAGTTTGGGGCCTTGATTCATGATCTAGTTCTGCTCATGTGTCTCTGTGTATAAACATGTCTCATCATTGTCTATATTTTGAATAGGTATCCTCACAGAATTTTGAAGGATAAGACTGGAGGAATTCAGAAGCCTCAAGTAACACATCTTTGAGTTTTTCAGTTGTCCTATCTACATTCATATTCCAGATGGGAAAAGGACCAAGTTGGAACCTTCTAGTTTGAAGGGCATTTTTGTAGGTTAGAGTGAAACCTCAAAAGCTTATAGAATATACATTCCATCTCAACATAAAGTAGTTGTGAGCAGAGATACCAAGTTTGAAGAAAATGCATGGTCCTCTAAGTCTCAACAACCTCCAATAGTGACCATGGAGGCAGAAGAGCTTGGTATCCCAAAAACAGATCTGCAGAAATAAAAAAGATCATGAAACGCATACTTAGATCAGCAAGCTTTTGGAAGTGCAAGGGGTGCCTCTTTACCTTCAAGTTCAGCTAGAAAGCCTAGATGGCTAATCTAGACATTAAAAGAGGCAACAGAGTAAGTTGGTGCTCCAACTACTTCCCTTCAAATAAGCCACCCTCCTAAAAAGTTCCCTAGTTATGTTGCACTAATATCTTTCATTATTGAAACAAAACCTTCTAGTAACGGCAGTAAGGAAGCAAGTACTGCAAAATGCCATGATGTAGGAATACATCTCCTCCTAAATAATGATGGGTAGGAGATAGTGCCTAGACTAGTGGAGAAGTCAGTATTTGACTCTAGTTTTTCTTACAACAATCATGCATGGTTAAACATGCACCAGATAGCAGCATATAAAACTGCAAAGCTCGGTTTGTGGCTGGACGGTTCTCCCATTAAAAAGGAGTTGACTATGAGGAGACTTTTGCTCTTGTTACTAAATATACCTCTATCAGATTTACTATGTCTTTCACAACAATCTTCCATTGGATTTTATATCAAATTTATGTAAAGACAACATTTCTTAATAGGTTGATTAAGGAGTTATATGAATAAACCAACCAAGAGGCTTTTAGGTGAATAGGCTTGAGACTCATGTTTACAAGTTGAAGTAGGCCCTTTATGAGTTGAAACAGGCACCATTTGCATGGCACTCCAAGATTGATGAGTAACTTTCATATTTGGGTTTCACTGAGACAGATGCAGATTCTAATTTTTACAATTTGGTAGATCATTCTAAT